>JACGTJ010004796.1:0-13347 GCA_014858695.1 Chrysomya rufifacies | reverse complement strand
TTCCAGTTCAGTTCCGTTCTAGTTCATTTCTAGTTTAGTTCTAGACCATATTAAGTTTATTTATTTCCATAACAATGTTTGAAGCTACTTAATTTTTTTATTATATCTTCATAATCTTCTCTTATTTTCTCTTTACAAAACTTTACTTTACAACTGTGACAACATGAAAACAACATTTACCTTAAAATATTGCAATGGATTGCATTACAAATACACAACAACGGCAAAAAATTGTGCAACAATATTAAATGATCCAACTTTAATTAATCTGTATGCAAAAAATTAACATGAAAAAAAAAAATAATATCTTAATCCTGGCTCTTTAACAACGACTACAACAATTAACATTTAAACGACAATATCCATTAAAAATAATACAAAAAAAAAAAAAAAAAAAANNAAAAAAAAAAAAAAAAGAAAATCCACTGCATTGCAGTTGTGATGCACAAAAACTGTGGGAATGGTTACGTGATCATCGAAAATGGTCTTCCTCCACAGCCAGTTTAACATCAAACTCAGCCTCCACATCGATAGTAACGTCAAGTTTATTGTCGTCATCATCATTGTTGATGTCATCGTCGGGACAATCATCAGCATCGGTGATGATGTCATCGAACGATAATGTAAATTATCTAAGGTGCGAACATCCGGCTGAGTTGCGTGGCAAGATATTTGCCAAAATGGAGCCACAACAATTTTGTGATGCACCATTAATACCGAAAATTGCCATACAGGATATACAGCCTTATTCGGTTATTGTATCCTGGCAAAGTCGTGAGCATTTAGGTTTAAATGGCTATGAAATTGTTTATCATGCAACGAGTGAAACGAATGGTGCACCTACAACTGGAGGTGGTGGCATAAATGCTGGAAGTTCAACAGATATAGATGAGGTAAATTTATTATTATTTTTTTTATTCATTTCAATGCTTTCAATTTAAGCTTAAAATGTTTCAAAATTACAAAACATCATACAAAATTATACACACAATATATGTAGTAGTAGTTGTTTGATGGAAAATTACAGCAATACAATTAACAATAATTATACTTTTGGGTGGAAAATAAGAACAACAAAAATCATGTTGAAATGTATGTATACATATATGTATAGAATGTAAATTTATACAACCTACATCTATACATTTGTATGTGTAAATATTTTGGTTACATTGCTATTCGAACATGTTAAATATCGTAGCCAAACATATACAATTTTATAAAAGTGTGTTAGTATGTCAGTTTATTTGTTTAAAATTTAAGTGAAGTGAAGTAAATTAGAATTGATGAGTTTTGCTCTAATTTTAAAGTATGCATAATAATTCTTTAATTATTATTCATAATTTTTTCGGCCAAAAGCTATTATCCTCTAAAAATATTAGAGCTTTTGCATTTGCAAGTTTTGAAATATTCTCTTTCCAATCTCACAAGACACAAATCACCACTGATTTTTCATGCTGTAAGGCATCATTTATTGGATGTTAGCAGTTGGGTATTTGATTTAGGGAACTTAATATGGTCTATGTTTCATAGGTTCAGAATTCAATGAGTACTAATGAGTTGATTTCAAGAGGTTTGGTACTGTGGAATACCGCTATATTGATCTTATTCACTAAGCCCACTTCGTTTATATAAGAAGCGTGTGACCCCAACAAAATATTTGAATATAACCAGTGGATTAGAATATACCATTCCATTCTGGTGCCAGGGCTGACGTTTTTTCAGACCCCTATTTCAGACAGGAGGTTTATATATTCCGAAATTTGCCCTAAATCACACATGTGGGATCCTCCGCCATTGTTTCTACATAACTCCACCGTTGATTTACCATAATTTCCTGAGACATTCATGACATTGGTGCCTTCTATGTTAAACTTGCTATTCAGAGGATGACAAAAAAAAAAAAACATTACCCAGGATTATAGATAGAAAGAAGTTAGATGCTTGGGCAGTTCCATGGATTGTTCTATTGATCTTATTTGTTAAGAAATTTATTGTTACGTTCAAGCCATTTAAGGAATTAATAAATTGATGATCTTTATGTACATAAAGACAGTCTTCTTAATTTCAAAAATCATTTTAGGAATCTTCAATCTTGTATATAACCTAAGTAAGGCAGTAAGTTCCTAAAACTTTACAAAGTTTCTAGTATCTAATGTTGTTGGAAAATGAAGCCATTCATTCCTGATTCCTCATTTGAGCAGCTCAGCATCAAACTACTTCCGATCTAAAGTATTTCCGGGCAATGGCTAAATACTAAAGTATTTCCGGCCAATGACTTTTATAGCACAACTGTCATGCTAATTAATGTGGGGTCAATGACGTATATAGGTAAAATCGATGGCGAAGGAGCTATACATGGAAAGAAGAATCAACGTGGTAATTAGTAATACAACTATTTATCATACCAATGGATTTGTTTTCTGTGTTGATGTTTTTTAACCGGCGAAAGGTATTTGGATATCAAAAAACTTCCAGAATGAAATTTCTGAAGGTTTAAAGAATTTTTTATTATTTTCAAAGTCGTATGCATTTTTCGTTGCATCTATTGAGAATACGCTTTTATATTGGTTTGACAAGTACGTTGCGGTTTGAAACTGTATGATTTTAAATTGAAAACGAACGCGTTGTAAAAATGATACGTTGCAAAGTTGTAATATGATCAAATCAAGTGATAGCCTTTGTTGGGTATTTCGCATCACGATAGGTTCCATTATGCTATCAAAACTCAGCTTAGATGGTTTACTTCCAATTTAAATAAAATTTAAATTGTAAAAAGGTATTATTTGACTTTAAGTTCTAAAAATAAATTAAACGTCTACTTCAGACACATTTGATGAAATTGTGTATTACATAGCACTTCAGTAAACCTAATTCAGTTTTGTGTAATATTTTTTTATTTTCCATTAATACCTTTAAAATATGCTAACACTATGTTTGTCTCAAAACAAAAGCTTCTATTAAAATACAAACGACAACTACTTACACATAAACATTTTAGCCTTAAGTGTTTTCTTTTCATTGTCATTTATTTTGCGTTTTTTTTTTTCTTTCTTTCTCATTTCTTTTTCTGTTTTAACAAACAAAATAGATACGCGGTAAACGTTTAAATGGTTCTGCCAATTCGGCGAAATTAACAAAACTTAGCCCAAATACACGTTATCACATTTGTGTTATCGGTACCGGTAATTGGCTATCAGAGCCTGTGGCCATTGCTTTACAAAGGATACACTTTAATGACACTTTCCTTATGCCAAAAGACGAACCAGCAGCAGCGTCCTCCTCATCATCATCATTATCTTCTTCTGGTTATAGTGATGGTACAACAGCACAACAAACAACATCGTCATCTTCATCATCATCATCATATACACCTTATCATTTATCGTACACGGGAAATTTTTATAATACGGATGGTATTATGACCTTTGGTGAACATTCATCTTTAGCCCAGCCACAACAACAACAAGCATTAATCGAAAACACCATTATCACAGACAATGCTCTGCAGGAAGTGTTGAAAAATTCACGTTTCTCCACGTGCACCGATGTACAAACATTGGACTCTACACCCAGCGTAATCACAGATGAAAATGGTCTAGCCACCAATGGTTTTATACACTCAATACTCACACGACGTTTGGGTTTAATAGTTGGTTGTTGTTTGGGCATTATTGTTTTCATAGTCATGATTTCGGTACTCAGTTATGTGAAGTTAAAGAAACAACGTATTGAAAATGCTAAAAGACAAGCAAATATGCCACCAGATTATATGTCTTATCGTCATTTCTCAATACCCAATGAAGAGTTGTTAAGAATGGGCGTTAATACGGGAGGCACTATTATGTCAAGCGTACCAAGTGGTATTAGTGCTCATATAAGTGGTACAAGTTTAAGTACTAGTGCTACAACAACAGCTACGGCTACAACACCAATTGGTATATTAAAAATAACAGAAAATTCAAATGGTACAGGAGGAGTTGGGAGTATGACAACAAACACAAATATAGCAGCGACATCAACAAATTCAATGTCTACCGGTGGTAATGCGGTTATAGCCGGTGGCAATGGTATTTTAAATTTAACCACACCAACCACAATTGCTACATCATCGTCCTTGGTACCATCATCATCATCAGCAGCAGCAACAACTTCAGTCTCAAATGATACTGCATCAGCTGCTACTGCTGTAGCAGCAGCAACAACTTTAGCAAATAACCATAATAATCATCATCAACTACATCATTTACACCATCATCACAATCACCAACACGTACAGCATCAACATCAACATCAGCAGCAACAACAACAGCAACACTATCAAGGAAATGGTAATGTTGTTGGTTATATGGCAGCGGGTGTGGTATTAGGAGCAAATCATTTGAATAACGTCGCTTGTTAGTAGATATCGTATACAACGGTACTAGAATAGTTATAGTTATGTAGTAAAATATCGTAAGTTGTGGTTTAATTCTAATACTGAGAGAGACAACTTTAAAATAAAAAAAAAAAAAACAAAATATGTAAAATATGATCGGCTAAAGTCGACTATAAGAAACCCTACATCAGTTAACGTAAGTATATTAATACACATGTTCCAGGAAATTTGAAATCTTATTCTTTTGGTAGCTATCAAAATCTTTCAATTGTTGTTGTATGGTTTACTTCTATACTTAAGTTAAATGTGATTACATTTATTTGTAAATTTCGAACATTTGAAGGATACTTTTGTTACTGTTAGAAAAAATCTAACAAAGTTTATATTCAAATGCAAAACATTCGTATTCGTAATTAAAAGATTTAAATAAATTTTGGTACTAAACTTCCTATAGATACATTTTCTTAATTCTATTTAAACATAATATATGCTTTTGTATCTTTTACCAAAAATGTATTTTTCTATCAAATATTTGGCAACTTTAGAGCAAATTGCATTGAATTTTTTATATACTTTTTTATCTCACAGATATTTTTCCTTACAAGTACATAAAAGAACTTGGAGGTAAACCTATAAAAACATTTTTTATCTTGAAGATACTTTATACATATTAAGCAATTTTATGATAGACGAAAATTATATGATATAATTTACGTAAATATAAAGCAAATTAAAGTTATAGATATTTGTATCTTTAAGTTATCTTATGTCTCATTATTAAACTTTTTGATAATTAAACAATTTATCTTGCAGATACTTTAAAATGGAATTTTCAAAGTAAGCCTCTAAATCATTTTTTAGGGGAAATTTAATCATTTTAAGAAAATTTGTGTTCGAAAACTCTAGATACTTTTATTTTCAAGTTATTTTTATATCTTTTAATTTTAAATTATTTAAGAATTGAGGAATATACCTTTAAGATACTTATTTTCGAAATATTCTTTTAGAAGGTTGGTTTCTTTTTTATAATTTTATTTAAAGAAATATTATTTTTCACATAATAATTTATGATTTTTTTCTAGTAGTAAATGATTATCAGAAAATTGTATCTTAAAGATACTTTTTTTTTTTGAATTTTATCAAAACTACATTAAATCTTAACCACCACCATCAAAAAATATTGGTTTCCATTTGTAATATTTATGATATTTGTTTAAGACCACAGCGTGTAAATTCTTTCTGGGTCTTGATAATATTTTCAGTCGATCTAGCGATCTCCGTTTGTCTGTCTGAAGAGAAAATAAAAAGAGTTTGGTATTGAAACTGGACGTAATTGGAATTGGTAGTTATGACATGATGATAGGAAACTTGAACATATGTTTAATTTATAAATTTCTAACCAGAGTGCAACTTATATTAGAGAAAAATGGTAATAGTAGAATTAGTCAAATAGTCAGCTTTAACATATAATATTGGAGTGTGTTAACATATATTAGAGTTTGTAAAGTTGGCATATTTCAAACTTTCCCACTAAAAAACTGTTCTAATTTCTTCCCTGTACTTTGTAACTATTTATAGTCTTTTTTCCAAAACCATAGGAGGAGGGAGGGGTTTTGGTACAAAATTTTAAACGTATTGAAGAATAAAAGCACTTTTTAGAATACTGTCCTACTCAGAATCACTTTATGGCTCGATCTTACGATGTCCATCTGGCTGACATATAAACCTTTTGATCGATCAAAGATCGATTCAAATTTTAGGTTATCTTTATGAAATTTGACACAACGTTTAATATTGGTATAAGAAGGCTAGCTATTGAGAAATGTTAGGATTGTTCAATTATTTCAAACAGTCCTCTTCACAGCTATAACACGTTCACATAAATCCGATTAGTGTTCAAATCAGATATCTAAAACCACAAATTTTTACAATATTTACTCTTGGTCTATATCTTTAAACAACATTAAAGATATTTTCTGTTTTTCCCAAAAAAAAAAAAATGGAAAATATTTTTGGTAATAAGAGATTTTAACTTTATCACTACACTCAACTATGATAAGAGCAAATTGAGTGATTCTATATTTTAAAATTTTATGCTGTATCACTGCAGCTAACCCAGATATAAGTAGTTTCTTTTTTTATATAAAAACCGTTGATTTTTTAAGAGATATTTGAAATTTTAACTATTTTGCACTAACCATTATAACATTAGATATATGTGTGCGGAATCCCAAGAATCTTACAAATATTTCACATTTTCTTGGGAAATGTAAAAAAGTTTGAAAGTATACAAACTACATGATGTAGGGTATTCACAAAATTGAAACAAAAAACTCTTTAAAATATAATAACGAACTAACTATGTATGTAATACGTAAGTAATTTAAGTATATACTATCTTATAAGTATAAATGTTGCTGAAAATGTATGTATGTATGGGTGTGTCTGTGCGTGTGTGTCATTTGCCAGAAAATCTGTGTATATTTAAGATTATAATTTTGGTCTTTCAATTTATGCTTTTGCAACAAAAATGTTTAGGTTTTCTTTAATTTTTGGTTACATCTTTTCCTGTTTTCCATTTTCTTGATGATTTGTCTTAATAACTTGTCGTCGTATTTATGTTGGTGTGGAAAACAATTGGGTTTATGATTTACCTTAAAAGGTTTTACTTTTCTTGTTGATTATCTTAATTTAAAATACTTTACGTAGGAATTTTAAATTTACTTATTTCTTAAACAAGATTTTAAATGGATTTTTGTATTTTGTTTTTAGTTTTCAAAGAATTTTCTTATGTAACAAAATTTTCTGCTGATGCGTTAAGTATAATGAAATTTAAAATGACTTAAGAAAAAAAGACTGGTCTGTCAGAAATAAGGAGAAAAGTAACAGTTTTATGGTTTCAACATAAAACTAAAACAAAAAAACTGTATTGTTTTTATACCCACCATCAAATTGGGTTTGCTATTCCGTTTAAAACATGTTCAAATATTCGTCGAAGACCTCAATATGTTTATATATTCTGGGTCCTGGTAAGATTCTAAGTTGATCTAGCGATGTCTGTCTGTCTGTTAGAGATCGAACGGGATGAGCTCGAAAGACGAAATTTGGTACAAATATTTCCCTTATATAAGGTTTGTTTGGCATTGAAAATGGCCAGAATTAGGACTTAAGGAAGTTGTGGAACAAAACCCCATGAAAATCTGTCATTTTGGAGCATTATAATACATAATACATTTTTGCCCGCTCATAAAAATATGTCTTTATAGGGAAGAACGTACAAAAATGAAATTTTGAATTGACTGTTAGATAGTAGGAAGAATAGTGGTAAAAAATAGGCGTGAAACCCACAAAAAATCCGTGATTGTGGTGTATTTTGAGATATTTTATGTCACAAATGTGAAATGAATGAAGGTAAACGTTAAAATTTTCAACATTTGAGTTAGTAGTAAGAAACTTGGTAAAAATTTAAATGTATAAATTAAAATCGTTTCTTTTATACCTTTTATGGTTCTATTATAGCAGGACTTTCTTCTAAATTTTACTTCATATAAAAACAGTTATCATTTAAATATATTTAAATATATTTTGATGGTGGGTATTAAAGATTCGGTCAAGCCGAATATAACATTCTAACTTGCTTTGCCTTAAGGTTATACATTTTTTTCTTAAACTTCTTTTTTTGCCGACCAGTGTAAATATAGTAATCATCTGTTTTGTCGTAGGTAAAATCTCAATGTTTTAATAACTATGAAACAACGTAATAGGCATTTGAAATTGTCTTTCCTTTAAGTTTATTTTCTACTTTTACAAAAGCTAAATTAGATTAAAAAAAATGATAAAGTTAAGTTTGGACGAGATAAAACACAAGATGATTGACATTAATGAAAATCCTGAAAGAATAATGATAGATTTTCTTTCTTCAAATGAAGTTGTAACTTCTTAGTATTAACCATTTTGTGGGAGTTTTTGCAATTTGTAAACATTTAAATAGATTTAAAGACTTAAACAAGCAAAGATTTGAAAGGACTTTTCAAATTAACAAAATGTCTTAAAAAACAAAGAAAATTAAATCATCATTAAGAAAAATCTTAGAAAAATAATACAAATTTATAGCAAATTTCGCAAAAACTTTATAATAATAGCTTTTTCACTTGTAAAATATTTTTTCCTGAAATGAACACATTTCAAAATTTGTACGATTTACTGTATAAAAAAGCTCTGCTTTATGCGATGCCCTCACTCAAGCCGTCACTCTTAAGCAAAATGTTTTTATTATCCATTTTGTTATTCATAGTATTGATGTAAGATTTGCAATACAATTCTAAGCACTGAAATTCTTGCAGACTTTAACTACATAAACACAAAGTAAGAGGGCTTGGTGTTTATGTACTATATGGTACCCTACAACCCTTTACGCAAGGTGGAGTAATAAAAAGTTTTGTCTTTGTAACAAATAAGAGCACTATGGGAATCTTATATACTCTTCAATTAAGTTGGATAATACAACAAAATTCCTCCAAAAGTTAAGAAAATTTTCAGTGAAGAACTATTGATTTCTTGGTTTGTGGGTCCAAGTCCACAGATTCCAAAATCTGGGATATCTGGGCAACTTATAAATGTATTCTGCCAAACTTAAATAGCAAAAATCTCTCGACCCTTTATAATACCAACCGACGGACATGCATATTTCAAATTTTTTTGAACCCACAATTCAGAATATATATTCTGAATCGTACAACCACATAGACGAATTTCGATAAATTGACAAAGAAAGAATTCTGCACAAACGCATTATACCCTTTCGACTTATGATTATGTATGATATAAATATGCAAATATGTACTTTTGTAGGAAAACTTGTTTCTAATGGTATACGTTTTACAGTAATCGTTAGCTAAACACAATTTGTATTTCAAGATGGGTAGTTTCTTTAATTAGTAAACAATTGCTCATATATCTTTAAAAAAAAACATATATTTTTATGCTCCCAGGATTTTTATTTCGATTATACACAAATCTTTACAAGGACTTAACATTTCTGAACAACTTTTTATCACATTTTGTGATTTAAGCCACAACTACATTCTGTTTTAAAGCTTTTAGTTAATATCTGCAAAAGGTTTTCATATGTCATTTCGTACAAACCAAAAACAATCAAAAATCTAATGAAATGATTTAACAAAAATCATTAAAAGCTAAATTATATATTTTCAACACTTAAAAATCTTGACAAGATGGGTAAATTTAAAAAAAATATCCTCAAACACAATTTGTATTTAAAGTTCGTTGTAACATATGTGTAACTTTTATTTCATTTAGTAAGTTTGAAAAATAGTTACTCGTATATCCTTTTTTTCAAAAAAATAATCAAAAAATAAAAAATTTAATTTCATGTTTTTTATTATAATAAGTTATTTAAAGAGTATCCCGTACAATTTCACTTTTGTATTGTTTATTTTTTGTGTAAAATATTTTTTTTTTAAATATCCTTAACCACAACTCGTATTTTAAGGTGAAAAATTCAAATGTGTAATTAAAATTTCAATAAGTTATTTAGGAAAAAAGTTGTTCATATATCCTTTTTTTTAAAAAAGGACTTTTTAGGGTTTTTAATGCTTCTTATATTTTCTTGTTATAAGTAATTTGAAGTGTGCATATTTGCATTTTTTTTTTTTTTTTGTAATATAAAAATCCTTTCAAAATTTTGAAATTTTTAAAAATATCCTTAGCCACAACTCATATTCCAATATGGCTAATTCAAATGTGAAATTGAAATTTCTTTAAATAATTAAGGAAAAAAGTTGCACATATATCCTTTTTCTTGAAAAAAAAAAAATCAAAATCTATTTTTTATGCTTTTTTCTTGCTTTAGTACTTTTTCTTAGTAAATCAAGTAAGATTTTTTAAAGAAATTTTAACAAATTTATAACTTACACAAAATATGTTTTACTGTGGTTTAAAAAGCTTTCAAGTTCTTTGAGTTGCTTATTAAAAAAATTAAATCCTTATAAATCGTATTTTTCTTATGTATTTTCCATTTTTTTTAAATGTCTTCCAAACAAAAATCAAAATACGTTTTTGCATAAAACATCAAAATTAATTCCATGAACTTTTACACAAACATCGGGAACCAATTTAGAAGATTGCATATAAAAAATCTGTTGAAAATATCAATAACAATAATATAATTTTCTAAAGTCTATTAAAACATTAAAGTTAAAATATTTAAAAAAAAATTTCGAGCTTAACTTTTTTAGAGAAAAACTTTTGAAAATTCCCCTAAAGCTTTTTCAATAACCTTTAACAATAAAATTATGATTTGAAGTTAAGACTTAACTTTCAGTTAAAATGAAAACCATTTTCAAACTAACTGCAAGTTAAGTTGGGCTTACACCTGAATTCACCAAAATAATAACTAGAAGTTAACTGATTTAGTTTAGAGTTTAACTTACGTTTAGTGTTTTGATGGAATTAGGGCTTAGAAGTTTTGTAGTTTTTATTTTTTTGTACTCACCATCAAATTCTATCTGAGACCCCAATATGTATATAAATATTTTGGGTCCTGGTAAGATTCTAAGTCGATCTAGCGATGTCCGTTCGTTTGTCTGTCTATCCGTCCGCCCGATTACAATGCATAAGCTAGGGACATCTCTTATATAAGCTTCGTTTGGTATTGAAAATGGGCAGTATTGGATCAAAAATAAAGAAGTTATGGAACAAAAACTCATGAAAATCTATCATTTTGAAACATTTAAGTACATAATATGTCATAACTATGAAACGGATGAACATACAAAGATGAAATTTAAGGTAAATCATAAAATTTAAGGTAAATCATAGTAACGGGAAACTAATATACGAAAATTGGGCGTGACCTCCCCATTTTTTCGCCTGCTCATAAAAATATGCCTTTTTAGGGGGAAACCCTAAATATGAAAGAGAAGAACGTACAAAGATACAATTTTAGACTGACTGTAGACTGTAGATAGTAGGAAGAATAAAAATTAAAAATGGGCGTGCCCCTCCCACCCAAAAAAATCCGTTATTTTGGTATATTTTGTAATAATAATATGTCACAAATGTGAAGTGAACAGAGGTAAACGTTGGAATTTTCGATGTATCATTTGTCAGTAGGAAGAAGCTTGGCAAAAATAAGGCGTACTCCGCCCACTTTTCCGTACGTCCATAAAAGTTTGTAATTTTTAACATTTTAGTACATAATATTCCTATTCCTTTAAATATTTGTAATAATATTTAAAGGAATAGGCAAAATTTTATATATGCCACTAGACAGTAATGTTAGACGCAATAAATGTATGTGTTTCCTCTACCCAAATTAGGTCAGATTAAAATATATATAATTTGTCAAGACCACAAAAATCCGTGATTTTGATTTATTTTGTCAAATATATGAAATTAATGGATTTAAACTATGAAATTGTAGATGCATTTTGTCCAAGTAGGAGGAAACTTGGACAAAAAATATATGAATTATACTTTAATATATTTTGATGGTGGGTATTAAAGATTCGGTCAAGCCGAATATAACTTTCTTACTTGTTTTTGTTTTTTTTTAACAATTTAAACTTTATACTAAACTAGTGATTAAATTATAGTTATAAGACAAAGTTTAAGTTTTGCTTCGTTAACTCTAAAAGAGATGCAAAGAAAAAAAAAAACTTCGATTAAATAATTAACAAATGTTAAGCATAATTAAACAAAAAAATTAATTAATTTAAGCACAAATTAGGTTAGTGATTGTTAACAAAACTAAAAAGCGAATATTTAATAAAATTATTACCAAAAAAAAAAAAAAAATATAAGAATTTAAAATAAAACTAAATAATTTTGTATATAACACAAGAAAAATGAATAAAATGTAAACAAAATCATTAATAAATTTAGTTGTTAAATTTAAAGAAATTTATATAAAATATAAGTTTAATTAAATAATTAATTAAGCTAATTAATTTGTACTAAAAGTAAACTTCAAATATGAAAACAACAAATTAAAGGTCTTAGACAAAGAAACTGCGCGGTAATAGCAAAACTTATAAATTTATGAAAACCATATAAATGAAAAACAAATAAAATTTAATTAAATTTAATCATAAGTTACACTGAAAAGAATGAATGTAAGCAAAATATTCAAATAATTATATAAAACTGAAATCATTTTATTCTTTAATTTTTATGCCTAAAAAAATCTCAAAAATTTTCATAACAAACTGCTTGAAACTAAAAAAAAAATACTAATATTAAAAAATGAAAATAATAACAACAACAATTATTAACTAAATAATTAAAATAAAAAGAAATAAATCCCCTTAAAAGTAGCATATTTAGTTTAGTTAAACCCAAACCGAAACTAACATAACTAACATTATAAAACTCAAAGAGTTTCATTTGTAAAACGAATAATTAAATAAATTTATTATTACCAATAACATTTAATTATAATTTTTTATTTTAATGTAAAACATAAATTATTGAAGAAAATCATATGAAACAACAATTAATACTGAGTAGTTAAGGCTACAATAAATAAAATCATCAAAATTATTTATAACAAAAAAAACCAAAACAAAATTTATAAAAAAAAACTAATAATAATAATTTTAATTAACTATTATATACCAATAAATAATGATAAAAATATAGTAACTAATTATTATAATTATAATAAAAAAATATTTTAATAAACCATACAAAACAAATAAAACAACAAAAATCAAATGAAAGCTCAAGAAATTCATATTTCATTATAATAAAACAAAATCAAAAATAAAGAAGAAAACATTTAAACAATGTGTTTGAATTGAAGAAGAATGAACTTAGAGGTAAGTATGCTCTAATAAGAGCCTCAGGGGTGGCTAATGAAGGAAACTGTACGAAGTCTATTACTAGTTTTATAAACTGAACTAGAACTGAACCAGAACTGAACTAGAACTTTAACTAGAACTGAACTA
>JACGTJ010004779.1:0-22182 GCA_014858695.1 Chrysomya rufifacies | reverse complement strand
AGTTCTAGTTCAGTTCTAGTTCTAGTTTAGTCCTAGTTCAGTACTCTCACAGTTCATTTCGCTTAATTCAATAAACTGGTTTCTATATCTTTTTTTTAATATTCATAATTTTCTTGAGATTTATATTTTATTACAATATTGCAGTAAAATTTTATAACTAAAATCAGAATAAGCAAACAAATTTAAAAAATACACTAAAAACATTTACATATTATTCTTTATTATTTAATTTACATGAAGTTTTTGCTAATAAAACAAGAACTTAAAGCTTTAAATAATTAAGCTTTAGTCTAAAGAACCATAGCATTAACATCAGCATAAGGCAGAGAAACGGAAATAAAAACTGAAAATAAGATTAAAAAGTCCACATTAATTGATGTAATTAAAATGTAAATCAAATGTGCGACTAACATGACTTCTAAAAGCATAAACCAAATTAATACGGAAATAGAGAGAAGAGAAATAATTCAAAGAAAAACTTAACTCCGTTAAAAAAAATTAATGGAGTTCTTTAAGAGGAAGTAACAAACGTGGAAACGCTAGCTTATTTTTATTTTTATAGAATAACGATAAAGGAAAAGGTTTTTTAGACAGTAACTTTTTTTGTAATTATGTTCGTTATATAATATTAAACTTATGTTGCTATGATTACGAGCAATTAGAATGATTTTAGTGGAATGAAAGTAGTAAAACATGTATTTAAAAAGCTCTTTTAATTAAAAGTATGTTTGTAATTTTCATTTAATTTTAAATACAAAGATATAAGTGGGATATAATTGGCCAAGCTCTGTTATAGTGTATGGGGCTTAAAGAAATTATGAACTCAAATAAGATTCAATAACCTTTATCCTTATATTTAGATAATAATCTGTTCCGAATTCCTCCAAGACATATGAAAAATTTGGGTCACGAATATGTATCAATTTTGTTCTTGTACCAAATGACTTGAGCAAAATTTATTAAAATTATAAGCAAAACTAACTTTTTATTATGAATCGTTCGTATGTTAAAATGCAACACTGAGCAAATTTTAGAAAGCGTATAATCTTTGTGTAAATTTAACAATATCCGTCCGTCCTTCCATCAAGAAAGCTTGTTGCGTAAACTTTGTGCAAACATTACATGACGCAGTTTTGAAGATATTGTCTTAACATTGGACGCATATGAATATTTTCACACGGGAATCAAGACCAATGGTACTGATTATGGTCTATTTACTATTTCTTCTAAAAATTTGATGTAGTTACTTTAGTACAAACCTATAGAACCTATTTACTGTAATCATAATCGGTTTATTACTTCATCTAGCTTTAATATATAATCCACCCAGGAAGGAGCTTTAAATGGAAAATAGTTGATATATATGTAAAATTAAATAAAATTTAGCTTATATATGTTATTTGTAGACTTAAGCAAATTTATCAGCGAATTATATTATTTCTTCATATGGTCTTCATTTTAAATAACACGCCATTTTTTGATTACAAAGTCCATTTCTGAAAAGGACTTTATTTTATGTATTCTGAAAAATTTCAACATTTTGCAAACACTCAAGGCAAAGGAAATCTGAAAATTCTTTATATTTTTTGTGGCATCTTTTCATTTAAAATAGTTTCAAAATATGACATTATTTTCTTTGCTTAAAACAAATCCACTTCAAATATTAAGGATACACTTATGTAATCCATAAATATTGAATAATTCATTTTGATAGACATAATGCTTGAGTAGATTACATGTTATGGGACATCAAAGCCTTAAGAGATGTTGGACATAAGATACATACATTTTCTAAAACAATACAATATGCTAAAACAAGCACAAATACAAAAATTTGGAAATTTTATGCAAATAACATTTATGTACGTATATGTATATAAATAACACATATATATATAAGTCTAACAATAAAAATTTATATAAGTAATCTTTTTGGGCAAAAATTATTGAAAATAATGTTGGGTTAAATATTATCTTACATAATGAACAGTAATTTTACATTAATAATATTAAAATGAAATATTATTTATTGTGTATACAAAACTCACAAGTTAAATGTGAATACATTCGCTTGTATAATATGGTATAGTATCTGTTTAGGTATGTGGATCTATTGGGTGTAGTTAGGTGAATGTAATTGTGTATTACCCACTACCACACGTCTAATGTAAAAATCATCCCGTAACCAAGGCATAGCAATATCCGTCTGTCTATCTGTTGAAAGTACTAGATGTTGCACCGAGAATGTATGAATATAGAATTTAACACAAATATTTTTCTTATATAAGGTTTATTTGGTAGGGTCAGAATTAGCTCCAAAAAAATAGCAAAATTTAAAGATTTTTGCAAAAATGCAAAATTAAACACTTTTATCGCTTTCATGAAAACTTAACAAGAAAATATGTAATAAGCGCCGCTTATATGGTCTCTTCATTCCTATAATCCTGATCTCTTCGATTTCGTCATCATTGAATCACTTTGATTTCGGTAATTTATGTGGGCACCAATCTTCACGGTATTAACTCACAGTGGTCTTATCACCGGTTAAGTACAATGTACCTCAAACCCCAAACATAACATACTGTTACACCTGAGTACCAATTCCAACCCATGTTTTTGGTCATATGTTCTCCCTTGGCTTGGAGCGGAGCACTATATATAACTCCTACCGATCTATCGGTACGCACCCGGTTAGAAAATTCAACACCAAATCGAACTCAACAAAAGTTCTCCCCGCGATTTGGGCATAAACCACAACCACCATGAAACTCCCCTAAGGGCCAACCTTAACAGCCAGGCTAAAACCGAAGTTCTATGGGCTCCTGATATCCTTGATTGAGTAATTAGAACTTAGGATGATGGACGATCAAAAAACCTTTACCTAGGTTACATGACAGTAATGCCTTATAACTTTAGATAGCCAGCAAAAGTCACTGCCTGCTACTTGATCATAGAGCAGTTTAAGACAGAAACTACCTTGATCATTACCTAGAGAAAAGCCATCAAACGTTTTGCACTTCTATGAAAGGCCTCATTTCTATTAAAATATTAATCCTTATTAATTCTACAAGCTTCTTGTTATAATTATATTTCAGTTCAATTCTATTATAGGAGGAGATTTTGACATTCAATATCGATCAAAATTTGAGAGAAATATAAAATCCTAAAATATATTCTAAGTTCTTGATCAATTTTATACTTTCTAGTTTACTAAATTTAACGATAATTTTGATGTTCAACTTTTTGTTTCTTTATAAATTTGTTTTATATGTTTATCTTTTTGTTATTTAAACAAGTTAAGTTTCTGTAGATTTATAAATATTTTGCGATGGATCGCATGCGTATGAGTAACGTATATTACTCATACGCACATGAGTGAGTATGTTTTGTATTAGTTTTGTGTTACTAAATTTATAATCATATATAATGGAGCTAATATTTGGGACTGGTACATGGAGTATGTGCTGATGTTTGCAATGTATCAGAACCTTTGGACTCCCACTTAAAGTGGGAATCACTTTCATAGTGAATGTCTATCCGTCCGGGTGCCTGACTGGATGGATAAATTGCTGAACAGTTGGATAGTTGACTGGCAGGACATTCAAGAAAAATTTTTATTCAAAATTAGGGCAGAGTTTTAGAGATGTTTAGGTGAAATTTGGATAGCAAACTGGCTGAACAGTTGAAGTACATTCGTGTTCAAAATGCAGTTTTAATCTCAGTTTTAGAGATGTTTAGGTCAAATTTTGCACAAAGTTTTGGTTTGGTCGGGAATGGTTAGGATTGCAGTATTATTTTGATTAGCCCCATACAAAGTTCTTCCAGGAATAATGATTTTTGCTCATAATTTCCTATATAATAATTTAATCAAATATTATAAAATTCAGAGGATATGACTCCGTTATAGACCTTAGCTTATATGACATAGTTCTTTCGATTCGTCTTATTATTTCGCCTAACCCCCCATAAAATAATGTCCCATATGAGATGGAGACTTCAGTAAAATACTCACTCTCAGCTTGTAATCCAAATTTTATTGAAATCGCTTTGTAAAAGGACAAATCATTTAGCAATTAGTCATGATACATTAATTATTTAATCAAGTTCCATACAATGGTCTAGGATATTGTATAGTTGGTCTTGGCCGACTTTAGAACTCTTATTTGTTTAAATAAACGTCAATTAATAATTATATTGAGACATAAAATATAGTTACCTGTAGGAATGAATATTTTTTATGCAACATAAATTATAACAAAAGACTTTTGTAAAGCATTTTTGGTAACTCAAGATATAAATTTTCTTTTTATAATTCTTACAATACATACCAAACAATACAATACATGAAAATACTCTTGCGATAAGAGAAGTACAGAATATAGTAAATACTTTACTAAAAATGTGAAAAATATTTTACAGTTTCCTTGATTTCCTTATAGTTACAAATATTTTTATACCTACCATCAAAAAATGATGGGGGGTATATTGGGTTTGTCATTCCGTTTGTAAAATATTCGTCTAAGACCCCAACATGTATATATATTCTGGGTCCTGGTAAGATTCTAAATCGATCTAGCGATATCCGTTCGTCTGTCTGTCCGTCTGTCTGTTGAAAGCACGATAGAGACCGCACCGGATGAGCTAGGAAGACGAAATTTAGCATAAATATTTCTCTTATACAAGGTTTGTTTGGTATTGATTTATAAACATGTAACAAAACCCCATAAAAATCCACCATTTTGAAGCATTTTAGCACATATTATGTCATAAATATGAAACGGAAGAAGCTACAGTGATTAACCTTGAGGTGTAACATTATGTAGTAGAGTAAAGGGTGCAAACCACCTACCATATAAGCCCAAATTGAAAAAAATTGAATTTCTTTGTTACATCATAACATGAATACCACATTTGTATGCACAAATAGACAAAAGGGCGTGGCCCGCCCACATTCTACCCACTTGAGCATTTATTTTATTTAACATGTTTTGATGGTGGGTATCAAAGATTCGGCCAAGTCGAGTTTTACACTTATACAAAAATTGTTTCATTTGTAAACGTATGCGTATCTGTAGGGGAAAATACTAGTACGTAGGTTTTTGTGGCATACAAAAAGTATGGTCACAAAAATAGTTTATATTTTTATTCCATTTTATTTACTTTACTCCACAGCAAATTTATGCCTTTTAACCTCTTAGTGGCTAACAAATATATCATGAATATTAAAAAAGTTTTCTTTTTCCTTTGTTTTTCTTGAAATATTTTTAGAGAACATTTTATTGAATATTAAATATATGGTTTTAATAGCAAAAAATTATCAGTTAAATAAAAATTTTAATTAAACGAGAAAAAAAAACAGTTTAATGCAAAAGTTTTTCAAATATAATTAGCAATTTAAACAATTTCAATATCGTGCGTGATTTGATAATGACACGTGCGTCAACGCATGTGTGCAGTATAATATGGTGTAGGCACAGACGATTGAAAGACGTGGATTATGCTGATAACATATGCTTATTGACGCATAGTTTCACTGATATGTTTACGAAACTAGCTCGTACATTTAATGTTGTAGCAGTATCTGGTCTCAGGGTAAATGTAGGTAAAACAAAGTCACTTAGTATAAACTCCAATATCACAGACACCTTCAGAATACTAGGTAATCTTGTTAAGTCGATTTATTCTGTTATCTTGGTAATATTATTAATAAACAGCATCTGGTATCAGGGTAAATGTGCGTAAAACAAAGCCTCTTTATATTAATTCCATTATGACAGACGTATTCAGTACACAGGGCAACTTTTTTGAGTAGATCGTTTCGTTCTGTTATCTAAGGAGCATTATAAACAAAACCGAAGTTTTGGAGAAGAATATCGCTAAGAGTCTAAAAATGGCATTTCAGGTTTTTTTTTGTTGGCTTAGTGATAAATAGCGATCAACTACTCTCTCAAGAAACGTAAAAATTAAAATTTTTAATTCCAATATAAAGTCCATATTACTACGATGATTGTGTGAGTTGAAACTTACGTCTAAGTGATTATAATGCCTTAAAAGTATGTGTTAAAAGATGCCTACAAAAAAATCTTAAGATATTTCTGGCTTAATACAATAGCTAACGTCGGTTTATGGTTGAGTACCATCAATTATGTATAGAAATAGGATGTGGAGATGGACACACACTAAGAAAAAATGTTTTTGATATCACCCATGCTGCGATTGAATGGAATCTTCAGGGAAATCGTAAATGTGATACCATTATTAACAGAGAATAGGTGGCTGAGAAAAAACGTCTAAAAATCTGTTAAACCATCGGTCAGTACCGACCGGAATGACGTATATTTGTTGAGCCCTATGCTCCTTATAGGAATGAAGGGAACATCTATTTATATAAATATTTGTATTATAAGAAAATCTTATATAATTTTTTAAAATACACATTTTGTTTTAAATGTTTCCAAATTATCCAAATATTTTTTTTTTCTCTTAAAGGGTTAACTTTATCCAGCATACATAAATATTTTACATTCATACATTGTTGTTCATATTTTACTTCATTTATAATATGCAAATATTTTTCTTTCACAATCACAATATAATAATTTCTTTGTAAGCGAAATATAAATTGATAAAAGCACAAATAATAAGACAAAATGAATACCTTTATAATAAACGTAGAAACATTGCAATATTTTAAACGAATTTATTTTTCAGTTTAAAGTAAAATATCTGTAATTAACAATTTACTAAAGCCATAAACAAGATCATTTTTATGTTTTCCATTTCAAGAGACTGGAGATTTTTTCATATGCTGAATGTTTTCTGATTACCATTGACATGGATATAACCAGCAGTTATTCATGTGTTGAATATCTCAAGTGTACTCATAATTTTGATCTGTCTGTAATACTACATAGACATCCGTGAATTAGCAGCTAACGTAAGAAGGCGGGCAGCAAAATAGGAAAACTGAACGCCACTTGCAAGAATGCGTCCCAAAAAATTATAAGACTGCTTTTTATTTTTATAAAACCAACCCATGGAATCTGTTATTGCCCAAGCTCTAGGACCGTATGTTTTAGGCTACTTACTTAAACGTTATTAGACTGTATTAAACTGCAGCCTCTATACATATGTGTTCCTGGAAACTCCCGTAAATATATCTGTAATGTAATAAAAATTTATAGTGTGTTATTTTTCTTTTATATATTTTATCTTACGTGCCTATTTTTATTCCAATCGTCATATGACTTTACTTTATCCCATATAGGAATGTTCATCCTAAAAAGAAGTCTAACTGTATAATATCCAATTTGGAAAATATTTGGGAAAATGTCAACTAATTTGATATAATTATAAAACCTAATGAAATTGGTCATGGCTGTATATTACTTCACTTAGCATACAATAGTAGGGTTTCATATAATCGAGCTTAACCGAGTATAGCATGTGCTTATGTTTGTAGCATTGAGAAAATTTTTTTCGAACAAACACCTTAAAATATACTGTGCTACTCAGATTCACTTTCTGAGTCGATTACCGCTTATCAGTCTGGATGGCTGGCTGCCAGCTCAAGTACAACTTGTGCAAACTCTACAGGTCGCAGTTTTGAAGCTCCCGTCTTGAAATTTGACACAAATAAATATTTTGCCACATAAAAATATATTCCAAAATAAGAGGGTACATCCTAATCGGTACGTTTATTCACAAAGCCCCCATACAAATGTCCTCCCAAAATTATGTTAAAAACGATGAAATTTTCCAAAGATTATTACTTCGATAGCAGAAAGAAACTTATGGATAATGATAAAGAATAGTCCATTTTTACACCTAGCTGCCATACAAGTATAAAATGAAAGGGATAAAATGAGCGTGTATTTTAATGAAATTTAGTACATTTTACTTAATTCTCTATCTTTACTCATGTGCCATGAGTCATTCTAATCGTCTCATTCTTCCTAAATAGGGGTCTAATTGCATAAAACTTAAGTAAGGTTCGCATATTTGGTAAAGTTCTAGGCAGATTGACAAAAAGACAAAACCTCTTACAATTGGAAAAGAATAGTTCATTAATTCACCTTACATAAAGTTGCATATTGTATCATAAAATCGAGCTCGACCGACTTCAGCACTCTTACTTGTTTCCAATTGGCTTTGTTCTTTTATGCAAAAATAATTCATGCGAAATTTTATGTGAGACTTAATATATTGAAATCGGATATTTAAGTAATTTATGGGTTTAAATCTCATTAACTGTAATTTTTAAATTTTTTCAATAGCGTCCGCCCTTGGACCAGAAAAGATCATAGTGCCAAATATCTAAAATATTGCGACTTGTAGTTTGATTACAACGTTTACATGAACGTACGGACATCATTAACGGACGGATGGACTTCAGTAAATCGATTCAGGAAGTGCTTCTGAGTCGAACGGTTCGGATATTTCTTTCGCGCGTTATAGACACCCTGATTTGCATACATACTGAAATAATGTTTTATATAAGTTAAACTTTAGAAAATTTGGTCATTTTGGTAATTTTAAATTGAAATTGAATTATTTAATCTATCTTCCATACAATGTTGCAGAGTGTTTAAAATTCAAAAAAAAAAAAAAGAAAAAAATTATAATAATTTAAAACAATAATAAAAGTTTTTTTTATTTAAATTTTACTTTAAAATTCTTTTCTAAAATTTTGAAAACTAATTCAGAAATTTCACTACAAAGTTGCAACATAAAAGCATTTGGCATTAATTTTTTTATACCCTTCACTTACAGTGAAAGGGTATATATGAGTTTGTCACTCCGTTTGTAATATTTACATTTTTGATATGAAATCCCATATTTTGAATCGTGGGACCAATAAAAAGTTCTAAATATGTATGTCCGTCCGTTGGTTGGTATGTCGTTTATGAAGTCCCTCTATTATAAAGCTGTAAAAAATGTATATCAAATCATTCCTTAGGGTCGCGAGAATTTTGCTATTTAAATTCGGCAGAATCCATTTTATTCATATTAGTTGTTTTGCTAATAAGAACCACACAAACACACCACATTACCATAAATCTTTGTTTTGGATTTGTGAACCCGTTACAAAAGATTGAGACTTCATTGTTCCACTGAAAATTTTATTGATCGTTTTAACACTTTGCCGAATTCGATCATCTGGAACGGGGAATTGAATAGGCTATTTTTGGAGGAAGTTTTTTGTATTAACCAATTTAAGTGACGGGTATATAAGATTCGGCATAGCCGAATACAATATTCTTACTTGATTTTTTTTACATTTTGAAAGTACTTGAACAAGAAATTCTAACAACTTCACGAAAACAAAAGTATTAAGTCTAAGTAACTTTTGTTGTTTTGAGCAAATGCAACTGTCATTGTATGAAAGAAAAAAATTATACTCTTAAAAGTTTAAGAAACGAAACTGAATAAATCACATGCATATTGTTTTTTGTAAATTCTACAATTCTTTTTGAGTTCTTTTTCTTCGTTACAATGAATTTGTTTATCTTTTTTATAAAATGCGTTAAATCTTTTGCACTTCATTATTTATGCATGAAAAACTTTAAATTAAGAAAACAGTTTTCTTCTTTTCTTTGACATTTTAACAAAATTTATAATATAATTTTCTAAATTTGTTAGAAAATTAAAAAAAAAAAGAAAGGAAGATGACACAACAAGGCTAAAGTTAATAGTTGTATAAATTTGTTAAAATGTAAAGTTTGGAGTTTGGATATCAAGGAAATACAGGTAGATAATTAAACAAATTAGGGCGATTTTTTTTTCTGTGTATATACAGAAAGAGTAAATAAAATTTAACAGTCAATTAAATCAAATGCTCCAAATGAAAAATTAACTAAATTAATTAACTAAATCAATTTTAAATTTCTCACTTAATTATTTCAACCATTTTTTTTTATGTAATAACTTTATGGTTTTTATACCCAGCATCAAAAAATGATGGGGGGGACATTGGACTTGTAACATGTTAAAACATTCGTCTAGGACCCCAATATGTATATAAATTCAGGGTCCTGGTAAGATTCTAAGTAGATCTAGCGATGTCCGTCCGTCTGTCTATCAGGATAGAGATCGCACGGGATGATCTAAGAGGTACAAATATTTCTCATGTATAAGGTTTGTTTGGTCCTGAAAATGGGCAGAATTGGATTATACATAAGGAAGTTATGAAACAGAAATCCATGAAAATCTGTGATTTTGGAGAATTTCAGTACATATAATGTAATAACAGTAAGGGGACTTTGATGCGAAAAATAGGCGAGACCCGCATACTTGTTCTTCCGCTCATAAAATGATGCCTTTTTAGACATATTTCGTTCAAAGTTTGAAAGGGAAGAACGTACAAAGATGAAATTTTAGACTGACTGTTAGATAGTAGGAAAAATATAAGAAAGAAAAAGGACAAGCCCCTCCCATACACAAAAATCCGTGATTTTGGTCTACATTATGATATAATTTCACAAATGTGATATGAATGGAAGTAAACGATGAAATTTTTGATGTATCATTATTTAGTTAGTTGGAAGAAACATGGCACTACCATAGGTGTAGAGGGCATAATGCGTTTGTGTGGATGTTTGTAACATAGAGAAACAATTTTCGAACACCCCACTTTTAAGTGTACCCTTCCTCGCAACATCACTGAGAATTAACTGGGCAGGTTAAACGATATCTGTCTGGATGACTGGCTGTTCATATAAAACTTGTGCAAAATCTACAGGTTGCAATTTGGAAGCGATCTTCTGGAAATTTTGCACAAATAAATATTTTAACTCCTGCTCAATCATATTGAAATTGGCTATGATCGGTTGATTTTGTTCAGTATTGGCAATTTTAAAGATATCTTATTAATTTTTGGCCAGATTGACACAAAGACAAAACATATAAGAATTTGAAACGATTTCAGGTTATCATATGGACGGGCTTAACCGATTTTTAGTGGTGTAATCAAATAAATGGATATAAAAATTTCTTTGAATCCTTGAACTAAGTTGGCTAATATGTATTTTGTATGTCTCTACACACTTCATCGACATTCAATTAAAATTGAATAGTTTTTTGTCAATAACTCGACTATTTATTAACCAGTTTGAAAAAATCATAATAGCGATAAATGGAAGGGCCAAGTGTAGAAATTGTGGACACATTTTGAAATATGTAAATATATAGGTTATTTTTTTAATATTTCTAGGCAATTTATAATATTGAACAATACATATTGTACAAACCGGAAATGCGTATTTCGATTTTTATTTTGAATGCATAATTCAGATATTAAAAACATAATGACAAAATTATGTATACACTGAAGGTATTAAAAGCTACTACTAGCGTTTTAGAATTTTATTTTTGATGAATATTTTTTCGTACGTGTGTTCCAATGTATATTTACAATCAGGTGATAAATTATTTGAATGTATCCAGGAGTTTTGGCAGTGAATACATATTATTAGATGTAATCTAGTCCAAAAAAGTCAAATGACTATATCGCAGGTCAAGCACATACTAGTGGTGAAACCAGTATCGCTTTAGAAAAATAATGATTTGGAGACATTCTCCATAAACTGCAGGGTATATATACATAAAGACAAATGTGATGACAAGTAGCGGAAACATGCATACAAATAATGTACTTTACATAAAATCAACAGGAATTTTAATTAAAAATGCTTAGAAAAGAACAAGTTTTCCTGGTTGACAGTTGTTTTTTTTTCACCACAAAACAATAAACAATTATGGCAAGAAAAAAAAAACAAGTTACATGCATAACTGAATGAATTGTAAATATTTATCATCATAAATGCAACCAACATTTGTAAAATTCATGAAACAATAAAAAATTTAATTAATAAACGAGTAAAATTGTTGTAGTAAACGTTATCGTGAACAATTTTTAAAAAAGTGGCTCATAAAGTTGAATTTCCAGGAAATAGTCGCAAAACATGGGTACTTTTAAGCCAAACGCTGTTTTATATCGAAAATATTTAAATCTTTATTTCGATGTATTCCGATGTATTGTTTCAAATTATTGCATTTCATCTTATATAAAAAACTTTATAGTAGGTCAGCTTGACTAAATATGACTCTTAACTTTATAAGGAGGTAAGTGAAAATATTTCTGTAATTGGCTTAGTCATCCACCTTGGTCTATAACTTTAAATGTTTTTATTACATTTCCCTGTTTCTTAGGCTTGGAAGTAGTATAACTTATTTTTAGAAATAACAAACAATACTGACAATATTTAGTTCGGGAAACCATGTAAAAAAAAAAAATTGTTCACACACAGCAGAAATGTACATTGATCTTTTACATTAAACAGAGAAGTCTTATAGAGCATGATTATTTTATATAAAAAATATAACTCATACGCCATGGTCATCAACTTTTTAATATCCCAGCCTAGAAAATGACCCAAGAAAAATAGTTATAACTGTAAAAGTTATTATTCACGAACTTAAACCCGAAAAATTGATTAACATAAATAAAACGATTTAATTGTACTTTGATACATATATTGAGATATATTAAAAACTAATATACATATATCAAATTTGATTATATTTCTCACATATTTAAATGATATACGCATTCACAGCCTCATTTCGGAAGGGACATTTGTATTCTCGAACCTATATATCTTTATAGTTTGATTACAACGTTTAAATGGACGGACATACGGTTGGACGAACATCTTTAAGTCGACTCAAGAAGTGATTCCGAGTCGAAAAGTATACCTAAAGGTGAGTGTCCGGAAGTTTTATTGGTGCTTTACAAACTTTTCGGCTTTGTACACACCTATGGTGGTCTAGGATATAAAAGTGTAATAACTTCATGAAGGAAGGATGCAAATTATAGTCAAAAAGAGTTTTAATTTTAAATATCAACATACATATATTTTCCAACATAACATATCCCATTTGACCATGTTATTATTATCATATCATATTATTTTATAAAAATCAATTTAGATTTCATATAGTTCTTTGAAATAATAAAGATATTATGATGTAAAATATGAGTTAACTAATTTATTAAACCATTAAGTAGTTAAATATGTCTGTCAAACAAATAAATATTTTCTATATAATGCCAGCAAATAAATCGGTATGGGTAAACAATTAATTTACTAAATATGCGAACAATAATTGTTCAATAAACAAAATAGTAACCCCTTTATCTATTGACATGGAAAGAACAACTACCAAACAATTTGCCAACACCAAAACATTTTCAAACATTTGTATTCAGTCATGCATGGCATTGATCTAAATAAATAAGTAAGATTTTCATTGAATAAAGCAATATATCTAATATGAAACAAATAACAGTAGCGATAGTGAAAAGGCTTAATAGTGCAAACACATCTATGTTACTTTAAAATACAAATCAAAATTAAAAACCAACAAGTAAGAATGTTATATTCGGCTTGGCCGAATCTTTAATACCCACCAACAAAATATATGAAAGTATATTTAAATTTATTTATATGAGGGTAACGCGTTTATGCGTTAAGAATCACTTTCTGAGTATATTAAAATATGTGTTTGAGGTCGCAATTTTAAAGGCATTTCAATGAAATTTCGTGCAATTTGGAAATTTGGATCATGATCAGTTTTCACCTAGTCCCCATATAAATGAACCTCCGGATAACTGAACTTTGGAAAAAGGTCATGATCGGCAAATTGTTCACCTAGGGCATATACAAAAACCTTGCTTTAGCGGTTGTGTAGTTTAATGAAATTAAGCATGTGGGACTTCTTTATTTATCAGATTGACAATAAAAAAAAAAAACCTATAAGAATTGGAAACGAATAGCCTGTTAATTTACCCGCACAAAGTGGTACAGGGTATCATAAAATGCTAAAATTACAGATTTTAATGTACGTACGGAAAAGTGGGCGGAGCACGCCTTATTTTTACCAAGTTTCTTCCTACCAACTAAGGATACATGAACAATTTTATCGTTTACTCCATTCGTTTCACATGTGTAACATATATCACAAAATACACCAGTATTCTAAAATTTCATCAGACAGACGGACGGAGGTCGCTATATCGACTTACCAGGACCCAGAATATATATACATGTTGGGGTCTTAGACAATTATTTTAACATATTACAAACGGAATGACAAACCCAATATACCCCCATCATTTTTTGATCGTGGGTGTAAAAAGGAAAACGACAGTTAGGTTTTGTTTGTAATGACAGTTGAAAGTTATATTAACTAAAACCACTTAAGCTATATTTAAAGTAAGACGCTACACCACCATAGATTAATAGGGTATAATGTGTTTGAGCGGATGTATGCAACATACGGGAAAAACTACCCAAACACCCACCTTTTTAGTAAATTTCTCGGCTTCGAATCATTTTCTTTGGGCGTCTGGACAATTAAGAAACTCGCTGGTCATGTAAACCTTCTGTGCAAAGTACATGTTGCTGTTTTAAAGCTATTATCATCAAATTCGATTGAGACTATTATTTTGGCCCAAGGAAGAAAACTTTTGAAATTGGTCTATTGTTTTTATTCTTTCCCATAGCCTCCATAGAAATTTGTCATAGATTATTATTTCGACAAAAGGATGTATTGAAATTGGTCATGATCTGTATATTATTTCTCATAACACCCAAAATAGGGAATAATGCTAATGACTCCCTCAAATATTAGTATATTATATTAAAATTTTTTACACATATTTCAATATAGATCTTAACTTTTCTTTAAAACATCACAATAAGACATTCTGTAGATCTATATATACCATGTAAATTTCATTCCAATCGATCTATTACTTCACCTAGTCCCCATTAAAAGACCCTCCGGAATCGATATGTAGAGCATATAACATTCATATATAAGTCAAATTATGTATTTCATTGGAATTAGTGAAATATTTGACATAATTCTCTCTTCTTATTTGGTGTAGGGTATCATATAGTCGGGCTTGATTGATCAAAGCACTCTTACTTGCTTTTTTATGTTTAAATCCCAAGTCATTTAGGTGGAAAACCACAGGAAACTTATAAATTTATGCACATGTTAAAAAAGAGTTATACATAGAAGGAATGAATATTTTACAACCAAAATTTATTTGCTATATTCTGTCATTCATATTGTGGGATACAAGAAAATCAAAATTTGATTAATAAGTAGTTCCATCTTATGTTTGTTGAAAATATAGAATTCTTTAGGATATCTTTATATTATAAATCACTTAGTGAATACAAAAAGGTGATTGAGTCTTTATTGTCATATTCGTAGACTTATAAATGACATTGCCGCGAAAATTTTTAACAAAACAACAGTATAGAGGCTTGTGCAAAAATCTTAATCGGTGACAAATTTGAAAGCAGTAGCTTAAAAACTGCTAGTCATACTTTGCGCAAATGGTTAACACGTACAGGTAGACAGACGGACTAATATATATATGTTCCCTTCGTTCCTATAAGGAGAATAGGGCCTCAACAAATGTATGCCATTCAGGTCTATTTAAAGCCATTCGCCCTAACTTCTACCAGATTTTTCGACTACATTCTTCAGCTGCCTACTCCACATTAAAATCTCAAAGCAGTAGCTTAAAAACTGCTAGTCGTACTTTGCGCAAATGGTTAATATGTACAGCCAGACAGACGGACAACCTGACTAACATTTTATTTGGCCCCAGGGTGATATCAAGGGCATCCTTGATATCACCCGTACTGCGTGTGTCCCCAATTCATCTGCACTTCCTTTTACGAATTTATGTTTGTAGCTACATAACGAAATGGGACTAGTTGTAAGTAACTGATTAGTATATTGCCATAAAAAACATGTTTTGTAAATCTCCCAAATGTGGAGGTGGTCCGACTTATTTTCATTGCGTTTTCATTCCCTTATCGCTTGTGTAAAATTTAAGGGTCGTAGGTGAATTCGTTCACATTTGAAGCAATTGAAGTTCTAGGGAGAAGTAACTTGGTTTTTAGAGCATAACTTTTTTGCATCTGAAACGATTTTGTCCTTTTTTGAAACTAAAAAGCTTTAAAACTAACTTACTTGCAGTATAACTAAATCACTTTAGACGAACATAGAGAAATCGAATCGAAATTTTACTACTACATGTTGGATTCAAGAAATATATGAGAATGATGAGTAACCTTATATAATAAAATCCAAAAAATCCTAAACATTTTTATGCAAATATTCAGTTCCATTCGTTTAGAAATCTTTTAAGCAAATGACAATCATTTTGCTTGACTTTCCATCAACAAAGTGTTATGAAAATATTTTCTTTTTAACATTTTTGTTTATTTGCAATTCCCACACATAAATTTATTCATCTATGCTTAAATAAATGTTCATCAAATTCTTAAGATTCTTAACTTTTTTTTGTATTTTTTTAATGCAAAAAATTTAAAGAGAAAAATACTGAATATTTTCAAATCATTATCCTTTTATGTGTGGCATTTTGATATTTGAATTTTGAAAAGATTATAACAGGTGTGGCTACATGATGTTGAAATGGAGATTATGAAATTTTTAACTTCCAACTCCATGAGCTTAAACTAAAAAAAAAAATAAATTATAAAATGAAATTAATTTTTTGCTTGCTCAAAATCGAAATGTTTATAACGCATCAAAATATCTACCGGACTCCGAATCACTCCTGAGTCGATTTAACAATGTCTGTATGTTGTGATCAAACTGCAAGTCACAAATTTCAAGATAAATTATTGAAATTTGGAACAGAGGTCTCTTATTCCGGGAGGGGATAAACGTCGCAACGAAATGAGGCTTTAAGCTCATAAATCACTTAAATATGTTTATTGTGTTATAATCAGGTATATTCAACTTCTTTACAGATATCAGATTGTGTGCTAAATTTGTATGAATCGGTTTATTATTTCTATAGCTCACTTACAAATGTTACCAACATTAAAGGTCACAATCTCAAAGATATCTTAAAGATATTTTGTACATATAACTACTATTATATAGGTACAAAATTTGTTGAAATTGAATATGATCGATCCATTATTTCACTTAGCCCCCATACAATGTCCCGCACGGTTTTTATGGGGTTTAAGCCCATAAATCATTTAAATATATTTGTAATATAATAAAATCTTGTATATAAGTTCCATAAAGATCTCAATATATGTACCAAGTTTCGTTTGAATCGATTTTTTATTAAGTATGACTTCCATACAAATGTTATCAAAAATTAGGGAATTTTGTACATTCTACTATTTTTTTGAATCTAACGATGAGGCCTGTTGAAATCGATCATGGCGTTTACTAAGTAGCTATAAAGAAATATCCAGATTGTAAAGATGTTATTCCGCGATACTCTGTGTTGTAGAGAATAATATTGTTCTAGACCACTATGTCATTCTTTCCTGTTAAATAAAAAGAACATCAATCAAAATAATTGTAAGTTTGAGAAATACCCATATATGCAATGATGAATATAATGCAAAATTATTCGTATTTTCCATTCAGTTTATGTTTTCAACAATTCCTAGAAATTCCTGAAAATCTCTGTATTACTTTACAATTTAATGTTGTGGGTAATGTATGTTAGCAGAGATATAACAACGAAGATTTCATGAAATACTGTGATCTAAGTGAATAATTTCTGTTAACAACAAACTATTGTTTAATTAATAATTTGGCTTAAGAAAATCCAGCTAGGTCTTTGTGAGTAAGAGAGAGAGAGAGAGAGAGAGTTAACAACAATTTTCAAAGTTTTTGTTCAGGCCAAAAACATTAAGTGTAGTTTCTATGTTGAATCATGCATGGCCAGCCAGCCGTCTAGATGGACAAACGGACGTCTTTAAATTGACTAAAAAGGTGATTCTAAGCCGAATGGTCTACTTAAAAGTGTGTGTTCGTTTATTATTTTCTATGTTACATACATTCGCACAAACGCACCTATAGTAAATATGTATTTGTGTGTAACACTCTTATACACAATATTCGCAACCTAGCATTAATAAGGTTGAAGAAGATAAAAGTTTACATGGATTCTCAGCCATCCAGCTTTATGAATGAACATCACTAAATCGATTCAGAAAATGACACTGAGTTCAAGGGTATTTAAAGGAACAAAATTTGTTAGTTTTTCAACAAATCAAAGAGTCAACTTTTTGGGTCTATCTCAAATTCGTCTTGGCGATATTGACATAAAAATTACATTTTACTGAGCAAAAGAGTTAAATAAAGTAACAAAACATATATATTTTTTCTTATGAAAAAGAAAGATATTTAAATGACAGTATTTTGTAAATTTTTGTATATCTAAGCATTAAGTTTTCATACAAAAAATACTTATATATTTAGAGTAAATTAAATTGATAAATCAAACGGAAAAATGCATTGTAAATTGAATCTAAACTATAAATAAAAAAACAGGAAGCAAAATAAATCAATCGAAAAAATGCAATTTAAATTGAATTTAAAGCATAATTCAGAAAAACACTAAGCAAAGTAAATATTTAATTGCAAATATTTTTTCTAAATAATCAATTTATATAGAAATAAAAAAACGAATAAAATTCTTTTTCTATGCCAGCACGTTCTAAAAATACAAAATACATATTTTATTTAATATTTACAATAATTCGACCTAAATATTTTGTTGTTTTTTTCATATTTTTACAAATAAAGTTCTAATAAACAAGAAAAGGTAGTTTAGTCGGTCAAGCTGGACTATATCATATTATGCAAGGTAAATTAACGGACTATTCGTTTCTAAGGTTTTGTTTTTTTGTCAATCTGGCCAGATATTTACCAGGAATTTCATCAAATTGCGAATTTCTCTTACATATTTTAGAATTCTATTATTTGTTTATTTTGGAGGGCCATTTGTACAGAAAAATGGCGAAAGAATACGCCGATTTAATAATTTTCATTAAAATGAACACACATTTAGGATACTTACATATGTGTTAAACATCTTATTCCAGGAGTTTTATTTATATGACCTCATACACATATTTTATTACTTTTATGTGTTTTATCATAATTTTGGAGGGCATTTGTATGGGGTCTAGGCGAAATAATGAGAAGATTAGAGTGAAATTTTGCACATGAGTGAAGACGAATAAATTTCTTTAAATTACATATCCGCTCAAAAATGTTATGTATTCAAAACATCTTATACAACCATTTCTGACAACTGAAATAAAAGGTGAAATAATGAGCCAATCAAACTGGGTACGTATGTTAACATCAATACAAAAGTTATACATGTTAAATTTCATCAAACTCTACAGGTCGCAATTTTAATCTTTCATCTTGAAATTTGACACAAATATTTTTTTACCTTGTACCAAGCTTACTGAAATATTCTGTACATTATTTCACCTAGCACCCATAGAAATGTAACCTCCAGAATCAGTTTTTAATACGTTTCTTAAATGAATGTGTAACTTAATGAAATTTAGCATATAACTCTCTTATTTCATTATTTCGATTTAACTGCATAAAATTCTTAAATAAGCCAGTAAGATTCGAAATTTTGAAGATATCTTGGTAAATTTCTTATAGATACAAATACAAAATATATGTGAAAACTATTCATTTTAGACTTGTGCTTACCACTCACTTTTGCACTGCTGAGTAGTGTGAACTATTATTCTCTTTTTATTCAATAGCTCAGTTTTGTTTTTAGGTGACGTATTTCTCTATTAATGATTTATTGAATTGAAGCTTACGAGATCGCTTACTGAAATGAGCTAAACTGAGCGTTAAACTGACTTACCAAACTCCCTTTTCAATTGATCTAATAACTGAATGAGCTATTAAAATTAAAGAGCGAATTAGTTCATTTTATTAAGATAAGCTAAAATGAAATATTTGATATGTTCAGGGAATGATATTAATTGATAAATTAGATCGTGGTTAATTCAAGTGAAAATTATGTGTTTCTCTTTGCTTACAGAAGTAGTGTAACAAAGTTTCAATCGGATCGATAAACAATACATTAACAAGGTATGAAGATGTCAACAGCATCCAAATAAATTAAACAGTCAAAAATTATGCAGTAAACAGTGTTTACTACAACAAAATTTACCCTAGTTAAAGAAACAGCTTTGTGACTTAAACCAGAAAAAAATAACAATTTCACGGATAATTGTTAGAACATACAATTTTTTACTTAAATAAAAAACCATTAATATTATTGTTTTTGTTACATTTTTAGAAGTAAAAGACGTCATCAACAATGGTATTTACAATATACATATTTTGTGGTCTTGTAATCCCCCATAATTTTGAAATGAAATTTTCTGCTATTAGAGCTTAAACTAGAAAAAGTATCCACTTAATTTTGGTGGCAGCTGTCATTCATAAACTATTTTATTCATGACTGGTAAGGGTGTCCTTTGTTTAACATGAATGTCACGTTTTCCCTTCGAAGATAGTGTTAATTTTGTTTTCTTGATTACTTTCTTTATAGACACCAACATGAAATTATGGGTTGTATATACAATCTTCTATGCTGTATGTAACATGTATATAACTAGCTCAATAATAATATACTTATATATTTCGAACCGTAATCTCATTTTAATGTTCATCTCTAATATTTGGTCAATTTCAAAATACACATAAATGTTGATTGGATGTAGAGTATCAAAGATTCGACTAGGATGAATATGAAATTTTTTAAGTTTAAAACAAGTAAGAGTACTTTAGTCGGTCTAGCCTGACTTTATGATACCCTGCACAACTTTCTTCAAGATGAAGAAATTGACTATTCGTTTCCAATTCTAATAGTCTTTGTGTCAATCAGCCCAGATCTTTCTCAAGATATCTTTAAAATTGCGAATATTATTTGCCTATTTAAGAATTTTGTGCAGACCTTTATTTGGGATGGTCAGTGGTATGGAAGCTAGGCGAAATAATAACCCGATTAGAAGAAAACTTAAGACATTAGTTAAGATAGATAGGAAACTTATATATGTTTAAATTACACACTCATTTAAGTGACTTATGTGTTCAAGATCTCATACTATGGAGTACATTTGTATAGGGACTAGGTGAAATAATGGACCGATCAANNGAAGTATCTTTAAAATTGCGACCACACCTACATGTTTTATAATTTTTTATCATCATTTGGGAAGGACATTGTATAGGGACTAGGAACCAAATTTCATTATAATCGGCGTAGTGACCAATGGTACGTAAGTTCTATTAAAAACTTATACATGCTAAACTTGATCAAAACGCATGCTCATTTAAGCGAGTTTTGATTACGAAGCCTTATTCCGGTGTGTACATTTACATGGGCACTAGTTAAGTGAAGTGGTCTGTTAGTACCAAATTTTAATAGGTTTGGTCCCAGTACAAATATATTTATTTAGCTAGCTTCAAAATTGCGACCAGTAGAGTTTGTTTTACATAGACAACCAGTCTTTCAGAGGTCCAGACGGACGAACATAGTTTAATCGACTAAGAAAATGATTCAGTATCGAGCTGTTGAATGTTACAAACATTCACTCAAACGCATTAGACCCTCAACTCCTATGTAGGTGTACAAAGAAGTTTTCAGAAAAATTATACACTGAAGATGAAAACGTTTTAAGCAAATTGTTTAAAGTTCTTAACTATGTATAAGTATTAGTTTATGTAATAAATTTAAATCTTCAATTTATTTTTGTACAACGTATTTCCCTAACACTATTTACGTAAAGTAAATAGTGTTAGGGAAATAGATATTGTTTTGAATAAGTAATGATCTAATTATTCTCACAGCTAAAGGAATCAGATATTTTGAGATATTATTGAATATTGTTTGACATTTTAAACAAAACGCACTTTTTCATACAAAATCATGATTTTGTTAAGCAACATAATCATTTCGTTGTCAAAAATGTTTCAGAACGATATTATCCTCAAAAACTCTACATCTTTTAAACTAAACGTTTATGACCATTTTGGCCTAATACTAAAAATGATAAATGTACCATGTTCCAATTTTAAAAGTTTAATTTACATGTGATATTGTTAATTTATAGATGTCCTATGATTTACGTTAAGGTTATATATCATGAACTTCACACAAATATCATAAATTTAAATACGCGTATAAAAAATTCAATACGTATTTATACTTCTTTTCTATAAATGCACATACATAAATAAATACATACATACATACATACATACATA
>JACGTJ010004767.1:0-10625 GCA_014858695.1 Chrysomya rufifacies | reverse complement strand
TATTTCAATATCTGTCAAATACACTAACTGATGATAAACAAAGTCACTAAAATAAAGAATTATTAAACGAGCATATGTATACAATATGTAACGTCTATAGCACGCACCCACTTTGCTTTAATTTTGTACGTTACTTTTTTTTTCATTTCCATAATAAAACAGTCATATATAAGCCAGGGTTTTATGAATAACTAAAGTTATTTGAAACCAAACATTCAGTGAAAGAAGATCGCTCATAGTCAACATGGGTAAGAAAATTTAAAATCAAAAAGAAATTGTATTTCTTTAAAATAAAATATAAATAAATACAATATAAAAAATAAAAATAATTGAAACATCCAGTGGTTATTGAACTTTAATGTTTTTATTTTTGTTTTGAAACGAAAGAAGTAGAAAAACAAAAGTGCATCACAAAATTATACTTACATATGAGTGTTATGAGTGTTAAAATATAAATATTTTCAATACTTACTTACACCCAAAATCACACAGAGAAATGCAATAAAAATGTTTGACATTATTACAACAACAAGAAAAATTTTTTTAATAAGCCGCTAAAAGAAAGACAAAAAAAACACAAAATTTACGTTTTCAAAATTTTAAATAAAAATTTCGGGTCGCTAAGAAAAAAAATTAATAAATAAAAGTTGTGTTTGTATTTGTGTTAAAGCCGCTTCAATAAGTGCATTTAATATTCTAGTAACGTATTTTTATATTTTTTCAAATAATTCGTTTGTTTTTGTTTTTTCTTTTATTATTATTAAATACATTATATGATTTCTTCCCACTTTTGGCAACGTCAAAGACACATTTATAAATTTTTGTACCGGGGACGTATTGTGTATATGCATGCCTTTCATACGCACTATGGGTTTTATGTGAACTTTATTTATATAATATCAAAGTGTTAAAAATATCAAATTAAATAATAAATACAATTTATTGACAGTTAATTGTTATTATAAAAAACAAACAAACAATCAATTGTTTTGTTTTAAAGTGAAATCGTTATATTTTTAATCTTCCGCCTTCAATTATTTGCAAAAAAGAAATAAAAAATAAATAATACATATATACTCGTTTGTGTAAGAATGCTACATATAAATTTAAACATTTTTTTTTATATTCAAAATATTGTTTATCTATAAAATTTGTAGACACAAATTTAATTAGCACATTTTGAATTCATTTGCTATAAATAAGCAAATTTATCTGTTTTACCTTTAAACAAATTTTTAGTTGTAAATTTGACATTATAAAATAATTTTATGTTTTACATCCTTTTAATGTCTAAAAGTATCTAATGAGATATATAAATACGATGCACTCTTGAAAATGTGAACACTAAAAAACATGAACAACTTTAAAACGCAAACATAAATTTAGATCAAAATAATCAACAATTTTGTATTTTTAAATAGATAAATTAATTGTAATTGGTAAAATTTTTGTACACGTTTAAGAGAGTGCCCTGTGTATACATATATTTTCATCACACACTTTAGGAAAATTGTGAACAATAAATTTGAAACAAAAATTTTGTTTTATTTTTCTTTCTATTAAATTGTTTATATTTCCCAAAGTAAGGAGTTAGGAAAGCTAGGAAATGATCCGATGAAATTTTTTTATAAATCTGGATTAAAAAAAAACAAGTAAGAACTCTATATTCGGCTATGACGAATCTTATATACCCTTCACTTAAGTTGGCTAACACTTTAAAAATCCTCCAAAAAATAGCCTATTCCATTCCCAGTTCCAGATGACCGAATCCGGTAAAATTTTAAACCGAAAAATCCACCAAAAATCAATAAAATTTCAGTGAAACATTATTTTTTTATAACGGCTTCACAAATCCAAAACAAAGGTTTATGGTAAAATTAGCAAGACAAAAACAACTATTATAAATAAAATAAAATTCTATTGATTTATGGAGGGTCCAAGTCCGTAGTATGTATCGAAATATTCAAAAATATTAAAAAATAATGGTAACGCAAATATTAATAGCAAATCAGAAAAAATTCTAAATTTCATTATGAAATTTTAATTAAAATTTTACAGAAAAATCTATTTTCAATATTGTTGAAACTATATATAATGTCTAGCCCGTTCGTTGAACAAATATATTGTTTTTATGATTCAAGTTTTGAAAGAAATTAAAAATTTCCTTTCAAATTTCAAGGAATATTGAATTAACATTATTTTACCGTTCTATATGATAAAAGACTTTCTTTTTTCTTCAGAAATTTGTGTTTTATAGATTATTTTTCGTATCTAAAACTATTAGCATAATTTGGCATTTTAGTGTGAATATGCTTAGTATTAATGGAAATGTTAAAATGGCTTAAAATCACAAACTATTAATGCTGTTGTACATTTTTAAACTTTTATTGGAAACAATATTTATTATAAACGCCATTTCACATTTAGATTATTTCAGTTTTTTAATGATTCTTTAACAAAACTTTCTAAAATCAGGGACTCTAAATATCTATTATTTTCAAATTTTAAAATCAAAAAACAAATAAAAACAAATATTGGAAAACAATTTTAAATGAAATCGTCTAATATAGTAGTTTTGTGAATTTTATAAAATTGATGATCGTTGTTGTATAATAAGTTTTATTTTAGTGAATAATATTCCAATATTGGGAACGATTTTTTATCTCTTATATGTTCTCTGTGTTCCTAAAAGGAGCATTTAATCCCAGCTTCTATCAGATTTTTCGACTTCATTCTTCAGCTTCCTACTCCACATTTATGATGGTCGACCCCTTCTTCGGCTACCCTGAGGATTCCAATTTATTTAGCTCATATTGAATGTTTTTATATCATAACATTATTTGTGGACCATACATTTGGTTTCCCTAGTTATAACGTTAATTTTTAACTGATTTTCCTGAATTACAGTTTAATAAAAAACGGAAAAAAATATTTCACTTAGGATTACTTAAGAATCTTTAAAATTCCAAAGTTCGATTTCAAACAAAATTTGCCAATTGAAAAACTTGTCATTGATAAGTTTAAATCTCGAAATTCTAAAAATTATAGAACTTTTTTTTTCTTTCAAAACAATAATGCTAGTATTATTGAAATTTCGTTTTATATTCAAAAAAGGAAAATTAATTGTTTAGTTCAATTAAAGTCAAACATTTTTGTTCGATTTTTTACATTAAGGTTATTTAATTTTCCTGTTTTATAATCAGTTTATAATCAGTAAAAAAGAAAACATAATCAAACATTTTGGGATTATATCTGTGAAAAAATATTCAATTAAAAAACATTATAGAATTAACACAAATGCATAAAATGTCATTTTCTAAAATGCTACGTTTAAATAATCTTATTCAAAATTTTAATTCCTACAACATATACGTTTTCATAAACACCTTATGTAAGTAATCAATTTGTGATGGATTTTTAAATTAACTTAAAAAAATTAAATTAGTTTTAAATTAACAAGATTCGTAATCTCTATTTATAATCTATCTATTTAGCTAAAAGCCTTATTACTCTTACAACTCTGCTACTGTTAGGCATTGTGTTAACAGTAGAACCCGTCAAAGCATCTGAACAGCAAGCACGTATTGTTTGCTACTTTAGTAATTGGGCCGTTTATCGACCAGGACTTGGACGTTATGGCATCGAAGATATACCCACAGATCTTTGTACACATCTGGTGTATTCGTTTATTGGCGTTAACGATAAATCATGGGATGTACTTATTATAGATCCTGAATTAGATATTGAAATGAATGGTTTTCGTAATTTTACACAACTACGTAAATCACATCCAAATCTAAAGTTACAAATTGCTGTAGGCGGTTGGGCTGAAGGTGGTTCAAAATATTCACAAATGGTTGCGGTAAGAGAAAGACGTCTTAGTTTCATACGCAGCATTGTACAGTTCATGAAGAAATACGAATTTGATGGCTTTGATTTGGATTGGGAATATCCTGGTGCTACAGATCGTGGTGGTACTTATGGTGATAAGGATAAATTTTTGTATTTTGTACAAGAACTAAGAAGAGCTTTTGAACGTGAGGGTAAGGGTTGGGAGATAACAATGGCTGTACCAGTGGCAAAATTCCGTTTACAAGAGGGTTATCATGTGCCAGAGTTATGCGAGTAAGTTGAGATATAAATATTTGTAAATCGAATGGAAATAATGCAGTATTTCTTTAAGGCTTTTAGATGCCATACATGCTATGACTTATGATTTACGTGGTAATTGGGCTGGTTTCGCAGATACCCATAGTCCTTTATACAAACGTAAACATGATCAGTACGCTTATGAAAAACTTAATGTTAATGATGGTTTAGCTTTGTGGGAAGAAATGGGTTGCCCAGCCAACAAACTAGTTGTGGGTGTGCCACTTTATGGTAGAACATATACATTAAGTAGCTCCAATAAAAATTACAATATGGGCACATATATTAATAAAGAAGCCGGAGGTGGTGCTCCTGGTCCTTATACAAATGCTAGTGGATTTTTGGCTTATTATGAAATTTGTACCGAAGTTAAGGATAAAGCAAATGGTTGGATTGTTGAATGGGATGAGGATGGCAAAGTACCATACACCTATCGCGATACCCAATGGGTGGGTTATGAAAATGAACAATCGGTACAAATCAAAATGGATTATATAAAAAAGAAGGGTTATGCTGGTGCTATGGTTTGGGCTATTGATATGGACGATTTCCATGGTTTATGTGGTCGTGAAAATGCTCTTATGAATATTATACATGATAGTATGAGAAATTATCAGGTGCCTGAACCAACACGAGAGACTACACCTAGAGTAAGTTCTTATTTATTAGTGTGAAAATATTTTGAAATGTTTTAAAAAACAATAGTTTTGATGCCAAAAATATAAAATATTTAATTATAATACATATACATATATAGATATACATATGTATAAATATTTTATATAAATATTAAGCGGATTTCAAACAAAAGTAGATTATTAAAAGAAATTATTGTCTTTTGTCAAAAACACTTAATTAAACTGTTGTATATAAATATTTTTAAAAATATTAGCTTAATAATAAAAATTCTTAAAAAAAATTTACTTTGATCCCTCCTAATATTATGAATTATATGCATATGTTTGTATTGTTATTTTTATCTGTCTGATTATTTGATATATTTTTTATGATTTATTTTAATTTTGATTATTTTTTGTATTTTATAGCCCGAATGGGCCAAACCGCCATCAACATCACCAAATCCTGACGAGGGCAGTTTGGTAATTTTAGAAACTACAACAAAAAAACCTAAGCCCATGACAACGAAAAGACCAGCACCTGCACCAACTGGTGCAACAACAAAGGTAATAAATTGTTTTAAAAAAATGTAAATTAAAAAAAAAAATAATTAATTGTTTTTACAATTATCACATTTTTTTAAGATTTAATACAATAAGTTTAATACAATTTTAAACAACGTTTCATAATATTAACGAAACATTCTTCATTAATACGATGAAGACTTTATTAACATATCTTTAATGAAAAATTTTATTAATTCAATAATAAAATTTACAACTGAAATGTTGTGATTTCTTTCAATATATTCAAGATTTCTAATCTTCATCTTAGTTGGTTATATTTAAATTTTTCAAAATAAACCTAAAAATTTTAAATATTTAAAAAATTTCGCAATTTTTTTTAATAAACAGAAAAATTCAACTTAAATATTTCTAATTTAACAAGCTTGTCTGTCCGTCTGTCTGGTAGTCAATAAAAATAAACTTTGATTAAAGAATATATTTGATAATAAAGCCTTAAAAAATAGAATCTAAAAATAAATTCTAGAAAATATTTTATCGAAATTAGTATCTAAAATCTATATTTAAATCTTACGCTGTTCAGTATTTTTAAAAATCATTTCACAGAATAATGACACAAAACTATTTAACATGTATATTACATTTATACAAATCAATTAATTTTTATACATTCACTTGTAATTGCATTAGAAACCCATGAAAGCCACTAAAAAACCACCCACTACTACAACTACCATGAAACCAACTACAGCTCACCCCACAATGCAACAACCTTCAACAGCAACACATACAGAAGGTGCACCACCAATGGAACCAATAGATATTGATTGTACACATAGAGATTTTGTACCACATAAGGATTGCAGAAAGGTATATTTTGAATTTGGTTTATTTCAATTATTATTAAATTAATTTCAATTTTTCTCTTAGTATTATCGTTGTGTTCATGGTAAACCGGTAGAGTTTGAGTGTAAAGAAGGATTAGTATTCCATACGGTTTCAAATGTTTGCGATTGGATTGAAAATAGTGATCGTTACTATTGTACCCGTTTAAAAAAGAAAGAAACGGGCAATAACGCTTAATGCGGAGCATTATTTGCTGGCATTTATTTTAATTTAATTAAGTTAATTTTATACAAGTAATATTTACGAGTATTTTAGTAAAATAAACGATTTTTTTTAAATGAAATTCGAATTGTTTTTAATTTTTAGAAAAATAATAAATTCTAAAAAAAAACTTAAGAAGATTTTTTAAACATATGGTCAGATTTTTTATATAATTTAAATTTTATTCGATTTTCGCGGACTTTTGCGGTGATGAACGGTTTTCAAATTCCGTAAAAACTATTTGATTTACTTATTTATTTCAGTACAAGTAGAATGGTATGCAGCCAAGATTGGTATTTTTTTCACCTATTCAACTTCCATTTCGAAAAGTAGAGAGAGTACAGTAGAACTGTCACCTTTCAAGAAGAAATCAGCCTCTAATCTAATACTGGTCGGACCTTATTTTTGAGTATATATTTTAGATAACAGAAATTTTGCCATTAAGATGTTTACATTTCACATTTTTATCGATTATTATATCTGTTTTCTATCTATATATTTATAAATACATATTTAGACTATTTTATATATTTCTAAAAATATATATTCTAGTCTTTAGAATGTTCCTATTAGAAATGAAGGTCATGACTTCAGTTACACAGTGCTATTAGTTAACTGATTTTTATCTTGCTTTATAGTTGCTAAAGTTTAGTTAGTTGATTATAATTCAAGAATTTTAGATCAATTTTAGAAATTACTTATTTTTGTTATTGTAAATTTCCTTATTATCTACATTTTATCAAAATATGATAAATGAATGAAATTTAGTACATTATACATCACACAAGTATATTAATTATATGCTAAATTTTATTCAAGATCCGTTCATTATTTATTTTAGTCTTAAATATAAATTCGATCCAATAAAATTAAGAAAAAAATACGAATTTTGTTCAAGAATTTTTTCGCTTCTCAAATTAAATTTCATATTTAATTGTAGTTTTCATATAAGCCATTTTTCCGTAAATCATTATAACGTTAGTGAATCCTGAAAAAAATAAGCAGTATTACAAAATCGTTTTAATAATAATCGTTAGGCGGTGAAGTCTACATAAATTAAAAATAAAAGTTGTTCTGTGAAAAAAATTATTCAAAACTGGTTCCATTTTTTCTATTTAGCTTCGAAAAATATGAAAAGTATTTATTTATATTTTCAGTTCATAATTAAACGTATTTGTAGACTATAATTGTTGGTTTTATATTTATTCATTATAATTGTATTGAGATAAAAAATAAACTATTTTTGATATTCTTCAAATATATATATACCTTTATTTCATTGAATATGGGTGACAGATTTTCAAATTAGTTCAGTTTGGAGGTTTGAAGCTTTTGATAACGTACGTAAACTTAAGTTAAGAAGTTGTACAAACCGATATAATGAGTAACTACTCGGAAAGTTCTGCGAAAAATAAGTGACAGTCACTGTATGATAAGATAAACCAAAGTTAAGACGTTGTTTGTTCAACCCTGATCACTAAGGATTGGTCTTAGTGATCAGCTCTGACAATGCACGGTAATAATGAGTACCTACTGTCGCTGCTTGATAAAATGTTGAAATATTTTCTCAATATTAAACAAATATGCGATACATACATATTTCCAAAATAAAAATCTTGATATTTTAAAAAAGTGTAAAATAATATTTTATATACATACACCAAAGTATATTTTTAAATACAATATTTTGGATCAACAAGTAACAGGTGTGTACATACAAAAATCTAATTTAGTAAACTTCCAATGTCATGTAGGGTATAATCCCTTTTTAAACCATCATACGTACATCACTTAAAAAATTGTACAAATATCATAAATATAAAAAGATTTTGACAAAATAGAAAAAAAGAAAAAACAAGCAAGAAAAAACATTCTTAAAATTCATTCGAGCAAAAAGAAAATGTCAGACTTCAAGGTTTTCTTTTTCTAATCTACAAGAAATATATACTATATGTGCGTTTATTTGTGAAAGTATAAATATATATTTTTTTAAAATAAAATTCATTTATTTATCTTAATGCCATTAATAATGTATTTAATTATACATAGAAACAATAAAAGTTCTTTTAACACTATTTAAATGTAAATAATCACAATAAACCTTTTGCAAATATTGAAACGAAAATATTTTATATGTATTTTGACAAAAATAAAAACATTAATTTAAAGATTTTAAAATAATTATATTTAATTTTTAAAATTTTGCAAATGTTGTTGAAATTAGCTCTCTGTTTGATATATCTTTTGATTTTTACACTCATCAACGGTCCAAACGTCAGACAAACGACTCACAACCTTTATAACAGCTGTTGTTGCTTTTTCTCTAGTATTCAGTTTCGATTTTTTAATTTTTCTTATACATTAAATTTTATTAATTTATTTTTTTTTCTAAAATATATGAAAATGGTATCTTTGCCAAAAAAATTATATATGTATATTTTTCTCAATATTTTTCTTTATTTAATGTGACGTTTCAAATGCAAAGAAATTAAATCATTTGTGGCATAAAACAAATCATTTGGTACTACAAATTTTAAAAATATTTTATTTTTTAGCTTTTAAGTTTTTGAATCTCGAAATTTAATAAAATTTTGTTGTTAGTTTTAATTTAATTAAAAAAAAAATGAAATAATCCTACGTAAATAGGAGCTAGTTTATATTTCGCTTAATATTTTTGCCGTCGATCAAAGAGAGAACACGTCAAACATTTGGCAATGGTTATTATCATTATAATACTCGAACTAAATAGTATCCAACATCGTCGTAGTACATAGTTTACAAAATACAATAGATAGAAAATATATCGAGTGCCTCTTTTCTTTTGATATACTCACGATTTGTTTGCTGAGTCTCTATATAACCTTTTAGCACAAGAAAAATTAAAAACCATGAAAATGTTCATACATATAGAAAAAATTCTAAATATAAAATTTGAGCAACAAGTGTACAAAGACGACAATATCTGCGGAATATATGTTGTGTGGGCAACACATTTAATAAAAGTTTATTTTTAAGTGTTGGCTATAGATTGTTTTAGAATTTAAGTAAAAATAAATTTATTTTAATAAAATTACAACTTCAAAAGTTTTTGAACAAAAAATATCCTTCTAATTTGAACTTTTTTAAATCAATGTTCTCCACATTTCAAATTGAACTAGAACTGAATTAGAACTGAACTAGAACTGAACTAGAACTGAACTAGAACTGAACTAGAACTGAACTTTAGGTTAAATAACTAAATATTTCCAACATTTATACAAAACTATTTCCTAATTAACACACATAGTCCCCAAGTAGCGTGAACGACTCTTGATTTGTGGCGCGCCTTCAGCCTGTCGATCAAACTTTACCTGGAAATTTGCAAAAATCGCTATCCTTTTCTAAAACTTTCTATGACCAATACCTAAAGAAATGTTATTGTTGTATCACTCATAAGACCAAATATAAAATGACAAATTTAATGCCATCATTAACACAGTGTTTGTATGTATGTATATTAATTTAAAATGGTATAATGATAATTTTCTTTTTGAGTGCGTTTATTCTCTTCATAACCAAGAAAAACTCACTCAAAAATCGTAGCAAAAATGTCTTTGACTAGAAACGAAAATTATTTTTATGTGAAAATTATTTCGACATTTCGTATTCAAAAAAATTAAATAATTTTCGCGGTCACAAGGTAAATTTGTGGGATCTCCTTGTTGTGTTACGAATTGGTTTTGGACCGGGAGAGATCGACTCGTATACTCGTACTCGTATATATTTTATTTTGTGAAAAAAATTAATAAAAAATATATATATTTGTGATATTTTAAAATAAGCATATTATTCATAATTTTTAAATAATTTTTTTTTTAATTTACATATATATAAATAAAAAAAAAAAAAAAAAAAAACAAAAAAAAACTAGAAAAAATATAAAAAAGATATTTTGATATAATAGATAAAATGTTCATTCATTAAAAAATATAGTTTTGGCAACAACAGTCGTTGAAAAGGGACACCAAAGGATTACCCAAGAAAACGATTGTTGAGCTGAAATTTTTTCAAAATTATATATATTGAATTTTTAAAAATATATATAAAACGATAAATATTAACGACAGAAAAATTTAACGAAACAATTAACGAAGTGTGAAAATTATTAATTAATCATTTTTGAAAAAAAAAATAATAATAAAATATAAAAAATAATAAAATTAAAAATAATAAAATTAATAAATAATT
>JACGTJ010004751.1:0-13503 GCA_014858695.1 Chrysomya rufifacies | reverse complement strand
GAAAAATGCTAAATAGAGCGATAAAGCCGTCATTTCAATTACACACAAACCGACTGAAAAGTCGTAAATTTCAGCATCGAAACGAAACATAAACCCAAAATTTCCTAATTCTTTGCTCAAAATTTCTCTTAACAGAGAAATTTAAGTGAAGTTTGAAGTTATTTCATATATCTTTACTTTACAGTTAGTATATGAAAGCTTAAATTTAATTAGTAAGTTGAATAAAATACCAAGGTAATTGCAATTATCAACTGTTTTACGACAAGAATCTCAATCAGTAAACAAAAATTAAAATGAATAGCAATTTAGAGCCTCTTTGATTGAATTAAGTAACCAGATATGTATGTAAATAAAAACAAACAAACTATAAACTTTTAAAACCAACCCAAAAGGAAATATCATGTAAATAATAAGACATTTGAAAGTCACTTACAACACCCTTTACTTAAGTTCAGAAAACATTAAAAATATGTTAAAACCCTAAAAAATGAATCCTTTAGAAAAATTTTTACGTAAAAACCAACTATAAAAAATATACTTCAACCTCTTTTGGTATGGTCTTGTTCATTTTTTAATACATTTTAACATATTTTTGTGGTAAGAAGATGAGATAGAAAAAAAATAAACAAAAGAAATATGTAAGTAAATAACAACATGACCTTATTTCCGTTTAAGTGAAATTTAAATAAACTACCTATAAAATCCTATACATTTATGTTAGTTGGTTGGTGGATGCTGTTGAGACCGTCTGCCTATTTACAAATTTATCTGTTTGTTGGGTTTATGAGTGTGGTTGACAATCAACAAAACAGAAAGGGAAACAGAAACTTTTATAAAGAAAAAAAGTACGTAAACACAACCATTTAGCATATTTTTGGGCGCAAACAAATAAGTTGTTTGTTATTCTGTTTTTCTAAACTAGTTTCTTTTGTTGTATATGCTGTTTTTGCCAACATCTACATAAACTTTTTTTTTGTTCATTTCATCTAAAGTTTTGAGAGTGTATGTGTAATTTACCAGCCATGTTTTTTTTTTGGGTTTAAATAAACATAAAACGTGTTAGTTATAGTATGTAAGTAAGTATGTACATCTAAATAGGACTCGTTTGTTATTACTGTTTCTATGTAAAGTTTTTCTTCTTTTGCCTATATTTTCTTTAGTAGATTGTAACATATTGATAAATGGTCATGGACTTTTTATATGTAACAAACAAGTTCATAAATCACACTCTTTGCTCTTTACAATAAGGCCTTTTTATGTAAAAAGAAATAACAAATACATTTACACAAACAGACAAACAAACAAAACCTCAAACAACCAACTGCCAAATAGATTGCTACTACATATACATAAATACATTAGTAAATGTACTAGTTTTACATACAAAAATATACTTTAAGATATTTCAAAATAAATACATAAATTTACATTTCGATATATTGTTTTCTATGTCTACCTTATATCTTAACAGTATAACTATTGTTTAGATATACATATTTCTTTAATTTCTTAAGTAGTAGAAATATTTCATGTATGTATTATTTAGTCATATATTACTGACTATTCGATATATTAGCTTATATTGACATTAACTAATGTTTGGCGTTCTTATGACGCCTTTATTTAGCTTCCAAATGTTTATATGCATAAATCAGTTGTTCAAAATAGTTAATACCCAGCAGTTTTTGATGGCACAACAAAGCTGGTTATTACAACAATAATGTTGGAATCCGTGAACACATAACTGACTAGCTATCTAGCTTTTTTAAACAATGCGTGTCCGCCTTTTGTGATAGCATATAGTTCGTAAATTTGGTTTCTCCCTGATTTCCCTTTTCATCACAGAAAAAAAGTTCGATGTGGCAATCTACTTAAAATGCTAGATTTATTTGAAAGGTATTGTCAAATAGGGTTAAAAAAAACTGTGGGAACATTTTATATATTTCCATAGAATAACCACTTCTGGAGTTTTGAAATATGCTTAAGTTATTGCTAAAGTAAGACCCCTTTGGTAATTACAAACTAAATTCTTTATTGTTTATTATTGAGATTAGAATTTAGTCGAAGTTGCTTAAATGTTTAACGTAATCTAAATAAGCAATTTTGATTTTCTCCATGTCTTTACATGTTTAATCCATTGATAACCTAGTAAAATTTAAAAACTTTAACTTATATCATTACAAAACTGAAATTCCGAGAATTAAACCAGTTTTTCTTTCTTTCTTTCTTTCTTTCATTCTTTCTTTGTAAATATTATTGAATTAACTTGATCATTTCTATGATTTCAATTCATGATATTAGATATGTTCTCTTTGCATAGGGTCACAACAAATACACGACATTCCGGTCTGTTCAGAGCGATGGTTTTTATTTCCCCCAGCTTCCAACACATTTTTCGACTTCATTTAAGGACTGCCTATTCCACATTACTGATAGTCGATTCCTTCCTCGGCTTTCTTGAGGATTCCATTTCATGATATTATGAGTAATTGATGAACTTATGTTTATATACAAATAAACATAGTAATTAGATGAAATCGTGATATGATAGATTCGGTTCATAATATTAACGAATGGGTCCATCGTATGATTAAATAGAATCATTTTAAGAATGAATGCAATGTTAATATATCTGCCTGAAATATGGTAATAGTTTTCTTCACTTTAAGAAAATTTTTCTTCTAAGTCACCCATATAAGTGAAATTGTAAATAATAAACAAATTTGTAACGTTATAAATAATTTATATTGAAAATTTATCCAAAATTCTTGATTTAGTTACTTGTTAAAGCTCTACATCAACAAGAAGAGATCGTTATTTTTAAAATGACTGGTCGTGTTTTTCATAGTGTAAAATTGTAATTTTTAAGTGAAACTGATTTCTTCTCTATATTTTAATATGTGGCTGTTTTCAATTAAAAGACATGTAGCTTTAGTTTAGATTTCTATAGAAATGTTTTTTTTGTCTTTCGAGTTTTTTATAAGATATGATACAAAGTTGCCTTGAATTAATTTGTATCATTTGATTTTCTATGGGTTAAGTCTTTCGCTATATTGTTTCCTGTGAAAATTTTTATAAAATCATGAATTGCATATTATTATCTTAAATCTCCTTAATATCTTCAATACAAAATTATAGGTTATTTTTAATTCTATTTACACTAACTGAAAAACAATCATGAGATATATTTAGAGGGCGATTTCTATAGATTGATTTTTCATACTTAACTTAAAATTTAAAAACCCTGAAACAATTATCAAATTTGTAACGGAAAGGTTTGATTTTTATAAATGTTCCTTTAGCAAAAAGCGAATTCTAATACCCTATGGTTTTCACTTTTGAACAAGGTAGCATCATGCAAACGAAATCAGTCCGATCTCAATTATAAAGATCAATCTGTCATTGTAGTCCACGAACTTGTAAGACGTCTGTTGATTTGCCCTATGTCCAATATCGTAGCATTTTATATTACAGACCATTTAAGAGAATAGTTGTTTTTGTTTGAGAAGAGTATATCTATATAGTAATGCTAAATGTATGGAAATTCCTGTGGATTCTCTTAACGGCTTAAGGGGCTAATAATACTTATTCTTTTAATTCATAGAAAAATGGCCAGGAGTTCCCAGGGATATGTGACTTATGATTTAATTTATATCTTAAGCAAAAATATTTGTCAAAATTCCATTAAAATTGTTGTTAATATAAAATATATTTCTAAAATTATAAATATACGTTAATTATAATTGAATTATTTTCGATGAATTTCTTTCTATATAACTAATTCCAATCAAAGGTGTATGTATAAGCGTATACAATCTACTAAAATCCTTCACATTTAGCAAATTTCAATTTGTTAATAAATTTTAAAACATTATTTCGTTTCTTTTTGTTTTTTTTTTTTTTTTTTTTACTCTGATGATTTTTTCTAGATCAACGATTATTGAATATCAAAATATTTTCTAATTGTACAAGTTGTTAAACAAATTTGTATAATTTTTAACATTCTATTATAAAATTAAAATGCATATAAGAATAACAAAAAAAAAATTATAGAGGAAAAGAACATTAAACCACAAACACAAATGTAAATTTTATAAAATTTCAATTTCCGTAAGTTTAAAAATAAAACCGAAATGTTTGCACACACTCACATACTAGCACACACAAATACAAAATACGGTAGCATAACTGATGGTATAATATTGCTGATAGAATTGAGTATGAGAACGATAATATAGAATATATATTGTGTATTGGATTATATATATTTTTTTTAAATAACCACGTTTATTTAGAAAATAGAATTCTAGACCTAGTGGCTGCCACAATTTAATTTTAAAGATAGACATCAACATTCGTTTGCTGTAAACATACTAATACTAATACAAATACACATACACACATACGCCTCTTCAAAAAGAAAAATAGCTATTAAATATATAAACCCACTATATATTGTTAGATATCTAACAACCATTCGAACAATTGGAAAGATGAAAATGTTGCCAGCCTACTTTTTAATATCTTTTGGATGTTTCAATTTTACAATAACAATAGTGGAAGAGTTCTGTATACATTACCACCTTTTATATAAAATCCATTGCAACGATTTGATGTTGTCATAGTGGAAGGGTGATATGCAGAGCTTATAATTCTTGGCACTTTTGAGCGTATATTTTAGATGACCGGATTGTGTTATTAAGAACTGTATATAGTGAGACTTTATTTTTCAACATGCTATCAACATTCTGTCAATATGTTAATAACTTCACCCTTTGATGTTACTTGATTATTGCGAATTTCGTTTTATTAAAAAACTATCATTCAATTCTGAGCAAGATCTCCCTCTCTCCTTCTTGGTCTAGACCATTGTTTACCATAAAGAGAGTTATGTGCTTGTTTTGCTCTCATTTATATTTGTGTATTGTTCTTCAAAATCCTCTAGGTTCAAATTGGCAAAATCCTCTAGATTCAAATGGTCTAGAGCAGTGTTGCAAAATAATAAATAATAAGTTGTGTATGAAACTTCACATAAATGACAATGAATTGATGAGGTTGCTAACAGCTGATTGATTTGTTAACAGAGAAATTGAGACACCACATATGCTGATTGATTAGATAACAACCTTGAAAGAAAACTTAGTACCAATGTACTTTTTGTCAGTATTATTTAATATAAAATACCATATTACCGCGGTCTTATTTTATGTTCACAATGGATATTTCCAAAATTAAAATTTTAGTACCAATAGCAAACCCTTAAGAGCGAAACATTTCTTCACACAAAAAGCATTACCGTGAGTCTAGCTAATGTCTTTCTCAAATATTTTCTCTTAAAAATGTTCGAAAATCATGAAATTTTGAACTGAGACCTAAGATATATCCACAATTACAATGTTTTAGCGAAATCTTCGGAGAATAAAAAGGAAGATAGAAACTTAAAATCGGATTTCTCTCGTATCTATATAAATTAACAAATATCTCATTTTACCTGATTAGACCAGATGAGATATAAAAATTATTTGAAAAAAAATACCCTTCATTTTGATAAAGTACCATTTTTATAGGGTCTTATTTCTATATAAATATTTACATTTTCCATTCCTGGATAATAGAGAAACTGAGAGTCATTTGGATTATGTCACATAAAGATATTTTTTCTGTTCCAGTGATTTAAAGTTGTAATAGTGTCATTTGAAATCGCCTAAATCAATGAATTTCCACTTCTCAAAATATCTTCTAGAACACTTACGATATACGAAATGTTTGCTGGGAATTTAATGTAGAAATATGTATTTAGGGTGGCCCAAAACCTAAAAATTAACCATGACGTTCTCAGCTTAAATAAAACCTTGATTTGAAGATACAATTTCTCAAAATGTTCGTCCTTTTGTTGTGCTCTAAAAAGGTCCTTTTTGATGTTTTTTTATTTTTTCAAATTTCCGCGAAAAATACAGTGGACTGGCGAAAACATTAATAGAATAAAATGAAACAAATTCTTATCTAAGATGGATACATCCGCTCCTAAATTTCTTTAGGGGTGCACCCTAATGTATATTTTAAAATAAAATTGTGTGAGTAAGCGTGTATTTTTTGGAATGAACTAAAAAAAAATAACAAAATAAATGAATTTTTGGAATTTTTATTTTAACACATAAAAAGAAAAAAAGTAATTGGAATGAACGTATAAAATGTATTAGGTGTTAGTGTTATAATCATCCAATTTTAAATCAAATAATAAACACTCACACGTGTTATGACATATGTCATGCATGGCCATAAATGGCACACCAGCAATATTTTTATGATAAAATTCTTTAATCTACAAATATTGTTATATAGTTATTATTTAGTTGTATGAGGGCATTAACAAAAATGATTTTTTTTTCTGCAGAATTTTTGAATGTCATAGGTTTTTAATAAATTTTTGTTACTAAACCGAAGTAAACGTTTTAATGTTCCTAAATCAAAATAAAAAGAAGTAAGAGTGTTATAGTCGGTCAAGGCCGACCATATTATATTCTACACCACAGTGTATCGCGAAATATTTAGTTTCCACGTTAGAACTTAGATTTTTCTATAAATTACACACATACCTTGACAATTTTGGATCTGTCATGTTCCATTTGAATAGGCTTCGGCCTTACATTAAAATAGTAATATAAACGGGCATCTCTGAAATTGTGATCATGCCCACATATTTAATGGTTCTACGAGCTTTAATCCCCAAAAATTGGATAACATAAATGAAATGAATTTAATAAATTGTGGTACATATATTGAGATCTGTTAAAATCTAATATATACCAAACTTCATTAGATTTCTCATATATTTAAGTGATTTACGGGCTTAAAAGTCTTAAGAGTCATTTGTATGCGGGCAATATATAAATAGCAATATGTGTCAAATTTCTTTGAGATATCTCTAAAAGTGTTTACTACCGACATACTTAATAGTTATATGTGCTTATAATCACAAAATTTTGGTAAGATTTGTATGGGAGTTATACGAAATAATAAACCGATTCATAACATACATTGAGATTTGTATGGAACTTATATATACACAAATTTCATCACATTACAGATATATTTAAATATTTTAAGGTCTTTAAAACTCATTCCTGAAAAGACATTTGTATGAGGTCTAGGTGAAATAATAGAACGTTTTGTGCAATTTCAATAACGTTCGTCCTTGGGCCACAAAACGTAGAAAGTAATTCTAAGTCGAACGATATATTTAAAAGTGGATTCCGGTGTTTTTTTGGTGTGTTACAAACATTTCGATTTTGCACAAACTCATTATATCCTTCCACCTATGGTGGAACGTATAACGAAATAATAATAATATTTTGAGCAAATTGCTAAAAATCTATATTTGGGCCCCCTTAAATAACATGCATGCCCACAACTGATATATTTCATACAAGTATCTGTATGTATGTGAGCTTCTAGTATTTGTATTATATAAAAATAGACTTGATAATAGCAACTTCAATTAAATGTGTACAGAGTTTAGATAAAAAAATTGAAAAAAAAGAAAATTCAATAGAAATAGACATAGATTTGTATGAGTTAACGTTTAAAGTCAAAGTCGTTTAATTTGTTATCTGGCCTTAGGGGCACATTTCTAAATAGCAAATTTATAAAAAAAAAAATAAATGTTCATACACATCAATACGAGTAGCTTCAAGAAAAAAAAGAAACAATTTAATTGTTATTGTTCCATTAAATATTATATAAAATGTTGTATAACTAAATTTAATGATATTTTGTTTTATTTATTTATTTTTTTTTCAAATTTTTATTAATTTTAAGAATTCTATTAAATATCTTTTTTCAATTTCTTTATGACATAGTAATGCTACAAAGAAGCATTTCAAATTGGCATCAAACCTTTGAGTTAGCTTTAGCAGCCCATTTGAGTGAGTGCTCAGTTAAGTACAGCTCAGTAAGATAAGATTAGTTCGGTCTCTCATTTCAATAACTCTTTCATTGATTGAAATTGATTCAGTCAGTTCAACGCTCAGTGTAATTTATCTCAGTAAAGTGAAATAGTTTGATCATTCAATTAAATAGATTTATTGGTTTAAATACTAGAACATCTAAAAACAAACTGAGCGAAAACAGATGAGCGAACTAGTTCATTTTACTCGGCTTTGCTAAGTTGAGTGGAGATCGTTGAGTCAAAATAATCTGATCTATTCAACTCTTTCAATTTTAAATTTTCAGCTCAGTTTTTTTCATTTTGGACAAAAGAAAACGAGTTAAGAAAAGAAGCAGTTCATTCAAAAAGTAACAATGAAAAGTAGCGATATAATAATTGAAACATATTCATGTTAAATATCTAAGTAAAGAATGTGCTGCTCATTAAGTTAAATTGAGTAAATCATTCAATTTGTGTCCTTATAACTGACATCTATTTGATTCTAAGACTGACCAAGTTCAAGTTTGGTCATTCTTGTTATCAAATTGATGTTGGTTTTGAATTTTCTTCCTCTTTAGGTGCAATGATTATGGAAAACTCCTATTTTATTGGCCTAATTTGAATTATATCTTTTGATTGAATTTAAATCCTTTCAGATCTGTAGCAATTACAAACAAGTTTTCAGTTGAACTTTTAACGACCTGGAGAAGTAAACAACCAATAGCAATAGTCATCGATCGGACTAATACATTTCGAATTACATTCACTTAGATTTTTTCAGTTTTACTTAGGGAACATAATTGTATCGTGGGTATAATCATGTTCTGCTATAGCGAATAAGAAGTTATGTACTCTAGGCTTAGTGACGAATGCTAACAGCATTTGCTCTTTTAGTATTCTTTCCATAGAGACGATGCGATATGGTTTCCTAAGTTTAAATACTCCTTGTAGAGTATGTATCGTGGGTACAATCATGTTTTGCTATAGTGAATAAGAGGTAATGTACTCTAGACAGTACTAACTTGCACTAGTATACTTTCCATAGAGACGATGCGATAAGGTTTTCTAAGTTTAAATACACCTTGCAGAGTATTGTTCTTCTTTATACATATACGGAGTTGGGGAAAAGAGACTTACTCAATTTTATAGTATAGCGAAACTCCTTCAGATACTTGTTTTTTAACTTTAAATAAAGATAAAGTGTTCAAAATTTAAAACGTCCTGAATTAAAATCTAGTTTCTAGATCACTGAACATCATCAAATTTTATCACGAACTTTGATCCAAAACATACAAAATCAAATTTTAATATTTTTGCTTTTATACTTAAATTGCAAACTTAAAACATCCGATACTACAACACAAATCAATTTTAGTAAAAGTAATTGAAATAAAAAGTAATACATACATCTAAACCAAAAACAAATATAACATAAAAGAGAAAAACTTACAAGTTGTAAAATTAAAATCAACATAATTTGCATGTTTAATACGTGTTCATTCAGATCATAATGTTGGTATATAACAACATTGAAAATAGACAAAAACTAAAAAAGCAAATAATGGTATTATTTCATACTTTGATTCTATTCTATTTTAGTACAAACAAATTTATGGCACAACTAGTGACAGCTGCATTTGACAGTAAACTATGTGAGTATGAGTTAAAGCAATGAAGCTTATAACTCGTCAATGTGTCAATTTTATACATTCAATCTTTCACAGAAAGCAAAAAAAAAATAAAAAAAAGAGAAAAAACAAATATTTTCAATGCAATCTAAATGTTCTTTTTTCATTTATTTCGTTTGATGTCTCGCATAGCAATAATACACACACACAAACACAAAACAAAAAAAGAAATTCAATGTTATATAGAAGCAAAATGAAATCCAAATGTAAACGTCAATTGCATATGTATATATACATATTTAACATTATATTATATAGCTAACTAATAAACAACCACAGTTACATTTATGTCTACACATGTTTACACTGGGAGAAAATGACGTAACCAAATTGACAACATTTTTGATCACATTGTAGCACAATTTCAATTCCGGAAGGCATTTGAAAGTAATGGAGTGATTTGTATGAAAAATAAGGGATAGATCATATATTTATAAAACTGCGACTTTCCCAAAATATTTTAGCATTTTACGCTATAAAATCCACAAAAGTAAAACAATTAGATTAAAATTTGCAACATTCCAGATCTATAGCAAAGATATGCATACAAATCATTAAGTATTTTTAAGAGAGCTATAGACATTATTTCCTATTCCTGGAGGACATTTGTAAAGGAACTCTGTAAAATTATGCACCGTTCATTATCAATTTCAATAGGCTTCGTTCTTGGGTCAAATACATAATTTGTACGAAATTTCAGTAAGATATCTCAGAAACTACGACTCTCATTCCGAGAGAACATTAAAAAGTTAAAATAATAAACCGATTGGAATGAAATTTGTAACATAAGTTTAGATCTACATAAAAAATATGTATACTAAATTTCAATAAATTATACTCATAAGGAAGTCAATGGCACTTTTCCCCATTCTGGAAGTACATTTGGAGAATAATGGACCGATTATGACCAATTTCAATAGGTTTCGTCCTTGGGCCAAAAACATAATCTGTGTTAAAGAAGATAGCTTTAAAACTGTGACCTGTACTTGGCGCAAATGGTTTACATAGACAATCATTACGCCAGCCAGCCGTCCATCGTTAAATCGACTAGGTGAGATGGGTGTTTGTCTATGTTATATACATCCGCACAATGCATTATACGCTCTACACTTATGACAGTGTAGGGTAAAGCAATATCGCATTAAATTTCATACCTATTAAATTTCGCACTGTAGGGGTGATAATTTTATAGTGTAAATAATCAAGATTTGGTGCATAAGGCTTTTAAAGAAACTCTTATTAACAATTTTATCCCAAAAACTTAAACGTATTTAACTTATACATGATTACATTTCTTTCAACAATTCAAGGAGATCATAGTTTTTTTTAATATGTTTTACAATTTTAAAATTCTTTTATAGATTTACTCTTAAATAAATGTACGCAATTTTTTCCAATGTTAGTTTAAACAACACACACAATGTAATGAATTGTGTGTGTTGGATTTTGTTGTTTCAAAGTTTACTTTTTGATTCTCTTTAAAGCTTTTATATCTTCGAGGTTGTTTTTATTATTGTTTGCAAAAAAAAAAACGAGATCTGTAGGTATTTGTTATATAGAATTTTATATTATTTTTAAATGTACTCCTAGGTTTTTATTCAATCTCGTAAGTAGTTTTTTTTTTCATTAAAGAAAAATACATCCACTTCAAAGACTAACTAGCTAAGAAATGCAGTCAGCCAACTTATTAACCCTCCAAACATTTGTAAGATGAAAATGTTACCAATCTTCCAAAATGCCACTCTACACTAACAACGAAAATTATGTTGAAATTAACTTCATCCAGTCGGAAAAGAAGGGGATTGACAGATATTCTGAATATTTTGCTCACATTGCAACATCATTTATTTCTTACACGTCGTGTCATTAGAGGTAAGGACATTGAACTCACACTTTCGCTTCGAAACCAACAAAGGTATCTGATTTAAGAAAGACAGTGGTAAAGTTTTATCAGAAGGAGCAGTCCAAAGATATTCCAATAATAATCTTAAAAAAACAGTATTATTTAGTAGTAGTTCACATTGTTAAGAAATGAGTAAGTCAGAGGTTTTGAGAATAACTTGAACTTTCGACTTCTAAATGGGTTCTTTCCGACGGGAACAAAGGAAGATAATATGAATGACGATCAGTTTCCACTTCTCGAAGACTTTTTTCCACTTCCACCATTAGAAATGTTTGCAGGGATTTATTGTATAAAGACATCAAAGTCTATTATCTCTATTGTATATGTAGCATGTTTCTATTCACACACATTATTATATGCGTGTATATATATACTATTTCTAAACCATACTCTATGAAAGTACCCACCATCAACAAAGCCTATGTAACATTGAAAATGAATTAATGGGAAGCCACGCCAAATTGTATATGTGCATAAAATCGAACATATTTGTAGCAATGTATTTAGATATATGAAATAATGAACAAAATTCTTATATTTTAGTATGACCTAGTATCTCTAAATTTTGTGTCCGAAATTCCTATTATTCAAACTTTCTTCCGTTTCATGTTTATGGCAATAAAATGCTCAGAATTTCTCTTATGTATGCGTTTATGGTTCATAACTTCCTTATTAATAAACTGATTTTCAATACCTACACAACAGATTTTACCTTCCCACATTACCAGATAGACAGACGGACGGACATCGCTAGATCAACTTAGAATCTTACTAGGACGAAGAAAATGTATACATGTTGAGGTCTTAGACAAATATTTTAACATGTTACAAACGGAATGACAAACTTTTTGTTTTTGTCTCTTTAATGTTCGGTATAAAAATAATAAAGTCATCTTTAAGGATACTGAATAAAAATTGAATGCAAACTTAAAGAGAATGCAAAAACTAAGCCGCCATTGTATATGAGTAAATGATATTTACTCATATTCTAAAATTATATAAAAGTTACATGTTTTCTTAAAGAACTATTCATAAAACCTAATAATTTTTACACAATTAATAAGTTTATGATTATTGTAGTCCTAATCCACTTTATGTTTTCCTTAAGTTATGGTTATTTGACTGTCTATTCCTCCACTTATGTAATGATAAGTTGAAAATTTAAAAATTATTCGGTCGTAAAAGTGTTGTTTAGAAGATTTATTATTATTTATTTTTTTTAATTATTTAAACATTTTTTTCTATTTCATTTTGTATTCTTTAAAGGGCCTGTGTTAGAATGAAAAAAAACAACTGTGTTTCCGGTTGTGTGCAATAATGCAAATATGTTGGGGTTAATATTTTTAACTCAAGTGCATATGTATGCCAGTATTTATGATTGTATATATGAAAGTGTGGTGAATATAAAACATAAAATTCGCATGTGGTCAAACGTTATTAAAACAACAAAAATTGTGTATAAACAAACGTTTTAAACGGTCAGCTGGTGGTTACCTTTGTTTTATACAATTTTGGCTTTGGTTTTTCCGTTGTCTGTAAACCGTTTATTTTCATTTTTACCAACAACGTTTTATATAAACAATTACATATAAATGCGTACATAAACAATCATATAAATTCTATATACAGTCATATGAAAAATAAAAGGGACAAACAAACATTTTAAAAACATTTTGTTAAAGCAAAGGCTGTAGACAGATTCATTTTTGCAACCAAATGTTTCACTTTTGGTGAATCATTCATTTTCGGTAAAATTGAAATCTTGTCTTTCACCTTTCATTTTTAGAAATACAAAAGAAATTTGAAAAATGTAACTTAATGAATTCTGACTGAAAGTATAACGCAGAAAGTTGTTGTTTTTGACTTTAAAAATAATAAAATATTAAATATGTTCTAGTTCAGTTCTAGTCCAGTTCTAGTTCAGTTCTAGTCCAGTTCTAGTTCAGTTCTAGTTCAGTTCTAGTTCAGTTCTAGTTCAGTTCTAG
>JACGTJ010004749.1:14479-35375 GCA_014858695.1 Chrysomya rufifacies | reverse complement strand
TGAATTTCTAGAAAATTCTATTTCACCTAGAATTTTAAATTTAATTTCTTTCACTATTTTAAAAAATGTTATAGAATTTTTTACTGTAAAATAAATTATTTATGATTTAACAAAAAAAAAAAATTAAAATAATTTTTAATTTAACTTTCTTAATTTGTTAAAAAAAACGTATTAAAAAATTTCTTTTTCATTTAAGAATTAAATTACAAAATTTAATTTAATTCTTAAATGAATTTCTATAAAATTCTATTTCACCTAGAATTTTAAATTAAATTTCTTTCACTTTTACAAAAATTTATAGAAATTTCAAATGAAATTGAATTGTTGTTAATTTAATTTATGAAAATTTATAAAAATTTACTAATTTTTGTTTTAAATATTCTCAATTCTTTTTCCAGAATTTATCATATGAAAATTGTGAAAATATAACGGATTTTTTGGGTCAACGTGATTTTGATGCCCCCAGCCGCATGTCTTTGCTAAAATTTCTAGCTATTGTAAGTAATATTATTTAATTTAAAATATTTAACACTTAAATGTTAATTAAACCATATTACATTATTTACCAACAATTAAACGTAACACAAAATAAAAAAGTCATTTAAAACAAAACAACACTACGTTACGGAAAAAATTTTCCATGAATGGAAGATTTTTTCGTATCTCATTTTTTAACAAATTAAAATATGCAATATTAAGTTTTAAAATAAATATTATTAAATATGCAATACAAATAAAATAAAAGTGTTATAAAAGGTAGACGACAGACAGGTAGACTTAAAGGAAATACAAAAAGAACAACAAAAAAAATAAACTTTTGCTTTTTAAATAACAAAAATTAAGAATACATAATAAATAACAGATTTTTTTTATTATAAATCAAAATCAATAATTTAAATTATGAATAAATTCTTTTATATTTTTTAAGTTTTATTTTTCTATTTGCTGTGAGTCATTGTTTAGTTCCTGTTTAGTTTTATGTTCATTTCTAGTTTAGTTTAGTTCTCTTCTATTTTAATTTTCGTTCAATGGGTTTAACCATTATATTTCTGTTCTACTTCAGTTCTTGTTCTAATCTAGTTTAGATCAGTTCAAGTTGGGTTTTAGTTTAGTTTCAGTTTACTTCTAATTCTGTTTTAGTTCAGTACTAATTCAATTCTATTTCACTTGTTTTGTTTTATTCAATTCTAGATCAGTTCTAGTTATAGCCTTCACTTATAGTGAATTGGTATATATAAGTTTGTCATTCCGTTTGTAGTTTCTACATTTTTGATCTGAGACTCCATAAAGTATATATTCTGAATCGTATGTTCAAAAGAAATCGAAATATGCACATCCGTACGTCCGTCCGTCTATTGGTTTGTCGTTTATGAAGGCCCCCAACCATAAAGTTATACAATATGTATACGAAATCATTCCTTAGGGTCGCGAGAATTTTGCTTTTTAAATTCGGCAGAATNNTTAGAGTCGCAAGAATTTTGCTATTTAAATTCGATGGAATTCATTCATTAATGGGCTGGATATCTTCAAAAAAACGTTATTTTGGAATATTTTTCAATATTTCGACTATTTCTATACGAACTAAGAACTTGGATCCTCAATAAATGGATAGTCTGATTTTTTTTTTTTATAATATTGGTTTTTTGAGTTTTTCAAATCGGTTGATAATTAATCGAGTTATTGTCAACAAAAAACTAAAACCACACATACAAATACACCACATTACCATATATCTTTGTTTTGGATTTGTAAAGCCATTATAAAAGATATAAACTTCATTGTTTCACTGACTAGTTAATTGATTTTTGGAAGATTTTTCAGTTCAACATTTTAACGTATTCGGCGATCGGGAACAAGGAACGGTGTAGGCTATTTTTGAAGGATTTCTCTTTGTGTTAGCCAACTTAAGTGAGCTGTACTAATAGCGTTTATACTGGTTTATTTCCAATTTAGTTTTAGATCATTTCTAGCTCAGTTCTAACTTAGTGCCTGTTCAGTTCTGTATTTTGTGTTAGTTCAGTTCTACTTCAGTTCTAAATCTGTACAAGTTTTGCTTCTTTTTAATTTGCTTATCATGGCAATAAAAGTTTACCACATAAACTTAAAAAATTTTGATTAAAAATAGTATGAGTTTCAAAACTTTTCTTTAGTTTCCAACAAATATTAGCTAATTTGATTATAATTCTGCATAATTTTGATTGAAAATTGTAAAACATTAATAATTGTTGTATTATTTTATAGCATAAAGTTTATAAAGACTAAGTATAATTTAAGGGTTTTTTTGTGTTATTTTTGTGCTAAAAATCCCCTACCAATTCCAAGTAATTAAAAACCAATATTTGTAAAAATGCAATTAAATTCATTTAAATAAATGACAATTTTAGGCTGATTTACGTAAATTATTTTTAAACCTCCTATTATTGAGAGTGCAAAAAAAAATTCCCCAAGCGGTTAAATGTTTTCAAATTTTTAAGCTATAAATTAAAGAAATTAATATAACAATTAAAAATAAATTTAAAGAAATACTTATGCTGATAACTTTTTCCAAAAAAAAAATAATAAAAAAAATAAATATTAAAAATAAGCTGATGCAATTTCCTATCTCAAAAGTATAGGAAATCTTTTACTAAAACTTTGCGTTTTTTTTTTTAATACTAGACTGCCAATTCATCTATTTTGTTTTTTACTAAACGTTTTCTTTTTCAAATCAATTAATTTGCGTCACAAAATTTTAATTACAAAGTCCCTTTATAGTTGCTCTTTCGGAAATAAGGTTTCAATGTAAATTTTCTTTGAAATCTAAAATAAAAATAAAATTATTTATGCCTGATTAAACATATAACACGTCAACAATTACCTTGCACATTTTTCATTTTATTTTGTTTGTTTTTTTATGAAATAAATTATTAGCAAAAAATATGAAATCAAAAATTGCATTGTTTAGCAATTTATTGACACACCCCTTATTTTAATAATATTAAATTTGTTGTTAGGTTTTGTTCTAAGGTAGGGAAAATTATTAAAGTCTACTATCAGTCAGTAGACAGTTTTATGTGTTTTTTTCTTATATAGATTAAATAAGAAATTTTTATAAATAAATCATAACATATTAAAAATAGTTTCTAAAGCAAAATTATTTACTTGAAAAAAAAGCTTAAATGTCAACACTAGCTATGTTAGGTGTCATTGAGACACACATACTTATTAACATAGACAAACGTGTGGTGAGTTGAATTTAGCTAAAAGCTACCATATCTACGTGACAGTTTTAATATTTTTTAGTGCTGCCTTATCCTTTTTCCCTTTTTTGGGATTAAAACTAAGATAAGATTAAAAAAATAAGACTAAACATGCTTTTAATTAAACAATTAAATAAATAAATCATTAAACAATTTAATAAAAATCAATTTATTTAGGTTCTTTAATAAATATTTTTCTTTTATTTAATTGTTCTTTTTACACACTTCTAGGTATTAACGTCAACTCACTTGTTATTTGTTTATTTTTTACAAATCATATAAATTATTAATTAAATAATAATAATTTTCTTTGAATTTGTGTTGTTAGGCATAACTAATTTGTTGTTGATTCTTTTGTGTGTATAAATTATAAAGTAATAAAAAAGTTTGCATACATTTTTCAAACGATTTGCTATGATTAATAAAGAAATTATTTGTCTAAATTGAAATTAATTATACGAAAAGAAAACTATTTACATATTTTGTTTGTTTAAAATAAGGTAAAAAGAAATTTCTTATTCAGAGCTGTATTAATAAAACTTTTGTTTAAAATTTTTAATATTTCTAAAAAGTTCATTAACGGTTTTGAAATTTTACCTAATTTGTAGGGGTAAGAATTTGAAATGTTTAGTTTAAAAATATAGTTTGGACATTGGCATAGATTTTAATACATAGTTTAACATGTTTTTCAAACTAAATATTGAATTTTAGTCAGTTAATTGAATACAAATTAGTTCAAATTCAAATGAGAAGAATTATTATAGTACATTTTCACTAGCTAAAAGATCAAGAGTTCTACCAAGATCTGTGATTCTGGGTTAGTTTTTCAAGATCTTGTAAGATCTGTGTTTTTAGTTTAGTTCTAGGTTATTTTCAGTTTAGTTATATTTCAGTTCTTGTTCATTTAGTTTAGCACTAGTTCAGATAAAGTTCAGTTACAGTTAAATTCTAGGGACCCATTTGAAAACCTTTGTTATGATTGTAAACTCTTCTTTAGCTTAAGTTTATATACCACTCTATAGTTTGGACTCAATTATAAGCAACATTATCTTCTAATATTTTGAATATATAATACACTATAATTCGGACTATACACTTATCTATATTTCAATATATATACCAGTAAGCATTTGACTATAATTTAGTCAATATAAATTCTTAAATCTTCTATAGTTTAAAATATAGACTAGATTATAGACTTGCTATTGATTTATTTCAGACTATAAATTGATGTATTAATCATATTACAAACTTGATTATAAATATTGTGATTATAATTTAACTTTTAAACTAAATTATAGTTGTTTTACTATTTGTTTTACTTAATAACATCATTATGATTATCAAATTCTATTAGTTTGCTTAGCATTTAATGGAATATTTCATTGTTAAATATCTTTTAATGGCTCTTTATAAAAACGTTTAATTGTTTGTTTATTTAATTTAAACAAAAAAAAAAAAAAAAAAAACAATCAATAAAACCTCCAAAAAAAACTATTTACTTATATATTTTTTTAACTTATCTTTAACTAAATATTTGCTATCAATTATTTTTTTCATTGCAGAATGCTTTAGAATTAAGTGCCCCAGCAACTCCCGTACTACTACAGCAACAGCAGCAAAAACAGCAACAACAACAACAAAATAATAAACCTACAGAATGGCTACAACTTTCTGGTCATCCAGAAAGTATTGTACCCTGTGCCAGTGGTGTTGTACGTAAACGCGTTTCTTCCTTTACGGATTATGAAGTTTTAGCTTATCAACAATTATCCCAGGAAGCCATGACTTCAAAAATTGTACCCGAATTTTATGGTTGTGTGCAATTGGAATCTGGTGATATGTTTATAGAACTACAAGATCTTTTAAAAGGCTTTAAAGATCCCTGTGTTATGGATATAAAAATGGGTTGCCGTACATTTTTAGAATCAGAAGTAGGCAATAAAACTTTAAGACCTGATCTTTATCAAAAAATGATTAAGGTAGATGCTACAGCACCCACCGAAGAAGAACATCAACAAAAAGCCATAACCAAATTACGTTATATGTTATTCCGTGAAGCTATGTCTTCTTCACAATCTAAAGGTTTTCGCATTGAAGCCCTAAGACTAAAAGGCAAACCTCCCATGAAAGATTTAAAAACTGTAAGAACAAATGAACAAATTTCTCAAACTATAGAAGAATTTGTTAATAACAAAAAATCGGTGCAAAAGGAATTAGTTAAACGTTTAAAACACATGCGCAGTGTAATGGAGAAATCTAGATTTTTCCAAACACATGAAATTGTTGGTTCCAGTATTTTTATAGTCTATGATGAGACCAAAGTTGGTTGTTGGCTTATAGATTTTGCCAAATCGAGACCATTAAGTGAAAATATTTGTGTTAATCATAGAGCTGAATGGGTGCCTGGAAATCGTGAAGAAGGTTTACTTAAAGGCATGGATGAATTAATACATTCATTTGAATCCGTTTATCAGAAACAACATTCAACTATAACTAGAAAATTTTTACAAATTTAAGTTAATTTGGAAATGAAAAACTTAAATTTCATATTAAAATAAATTTAAAGACTGATCACTTTTATTTGTAAAAAAAAAATATTTAAAAAAAAATGTATTCATTAAAAAAAAGAAAAGTTTAACATAAGAATTCTCATTTCATTTAGAATTTATTAAAATATTTATTTGTTTATACTATTCATCATTCAGCTATATTTTCCATATTGGAAACTTTACTTATTATTGTAACTTAATTGAAAAAAAGAAAACTTTTTTTAAGCAAATTTCCTTAAAAACTTAAATTTTGCTTTTTTTATTAAATTAAATTTCTAAAAAATTCCACAAGTATTGTATTTTATAATTATTTTTTTAGTTAATTTCTCATTTAAGCTCAGCTAAACATTTGAAAATATTCATTAGTTTACTTTTCATTTGTTTTTTTTTTATGAAAAAAAAAAGAAAAAATTGTAAATGTAAACTTAAATCATTTTTAAACAAAATTTAACATTTACTTAATTATTTTGTTAAGTTTTAGTTAGTAATTGTTGTTAAGAAAATTTATTGATTTATGAAAAAAAGTTGAAAAAACACAAAATGTATACTATTATTAGAAAAATTATTATAAAAAAATATATACAAATCTATTTGTTTAAAAAAAATTTAAATTTATGTTTCTTTTTATTTCTTTACACTAAAAAAATGTGTATGTAAAAATGCAAGTGTTAAGCAATTTGTTTCAAAGAATAATAAGAGACGAAAGAAAATGTCAAAAACCGAAGACTGAAAAACATTAGTGCTTTATTCGATTAAACCTGACTATATATTGTGTAAACCTATAAAATAATGCCCAATTTCTCTATAGACTTCGTTCTTATACAATAATTTTTAACAAATTTAAAAAAAAATATCTATCAAAGTGCTACCTTCAATTCACTGATTTGTAAGATTTTGTGTGGTTAAACCCTCATTCTGAGAGAGCATTTGTATGGGATCTAATGCTGTTTTAGTTTAGTATTAGTTCTGTTACGTTTTAGTTCAACTTTGCTTATATTCTAGTTTAATTCTAAATCAGTAAGAGTTCAGTTCTATTTTATCTCAATTTCACTTCTATTTTAGTTTTGTTTAGTTGAAGTTCAGTTCTAATTTAGTTCATGTCCAGTTTTAATTCATTAAAAGTTCAGTCGTAGTCTAGGTCAGTTCTAATTCAACTCCTGTTCAGTTCTAGTTCAGTTTTATTTAAGATCTAGGTCATTTCGAATTCAGTTTTTGGTTAAGTTCTAGCTCAGTTCTTGTTTGGTTTTACTTTAGTTTTGGTTCACTTTTGCTTTAGATATTGTATAGTTCAAGTTCAGTTTTAGTTAAAACCAGTTCAAGTCTAGTTAAGTTCTAGATAAATTCTAATTCCGTTCTTGTTCAGCTTTTTTCCAATTCTAGTTAAGTTCTAGTTCAGCTTCTATTCTCTTTCAGTTTTATTCAGTTTAGTATTAATGCATTTCCAGTTCAGTACAAGTTCTGGTTCCGTTCTAGTGGACTTCTGGTTAAGTTCTACATCTGTTCTACTTTAGTTCAGATTCTGTTCCAGCTTAGCTTTTGTTCAGTTTTGTTACAGTTTTGCATTACGTGCAGTTCATTCAAGTTTAATTCTAGATGAGTTGAGCCTCTACAAATATGACGTTGAAAATAAATTCCATGATGCTGAGATAAAAATTTTGTGTAATATCAACTTAATAGTGTAATTCAGTATCATTTCGATATACTATAACATTTTTCAATAACAAACAAAACTAATATCTAATAATCAAACCACAAATATTTCAAATTGTTTGTAAAACTGCATAACAATAAAAACAAAAACGTCATAGGCCAAACATTTCACTAAACGTTAAAATATAATGTAAATAGACAAATTGGTGGCACATGGCGTATGATAATCGTAATTACAATCAAATGACCTCCATTACGTATGATTAATATTTACACAAAACTACCAAAAGAAACAAAAATGAAAATAAGAGGCTACGTGATATTTGAAAAATATAAGATTTTTGTTTTATTTACACAAAAATTTAATTACAATTAGAAACAATATCTCTCAATGGAAATTTACAAATTAAACAATAGACTATGATAAAAAAAAAAACGAAGTTTGCTATTGCAGCTGAAATTTTATTTTAATTATCTTAAACATACAATAAAAAAAAATACAAAAATAAGAACATAGAAATTGTTTTAAAGAAGAACAACAAAAAAAACAGAGCATAGAGATAAAATTGTCAATAATAAATAACAAGAACAAAAAATGTAAATAAATAAAACAAAAAAACACAAACAAAAAGAAAACAAGAGCTAATTGAAATAACAACACTACAAACTCGTATTGTGTTAGCCGAGAAAACAACCACCCGAAATTACATTAGCAGAACAAGAGAGACAGATAAACTGTATGATGAATTTAGGAAATGAAAGGCTAAAAAGATGCCATATGAATTTTTTAACGAAAATACAAGATTTTAATGATTTTGTTATGAGAAACGTTTGATTTTTTATTAAAATAAATCAATTTCTCGTTAGACTAATTTTAAAGTTCAAATATTAAGAGAGTAAAAAAGGGAAAAAAGAAAAAAAAATATTTTTGGTTATTGTTACAAAATATAATTGCCCAAAAAGAGGGGACACCTTATATTTCCAAAACAAATGTTGTTCTTTTTGTTATTCAGACACTTTGGGATATAAACTATATTTTGGTACATTTTTTAGACCCACAATTTAGCACTTCGTTAATCCAACAAAACAAATACAATTTCGGTACTTTTGAAAAATTCAAAAGTTTTACTTTAGTTTGGTACTTTTTAAAGTTGTTTCAATTAAAAAAATATGTGGATTTTGTTATAACGGAAATATAAAACAAATTTTCAATTGGTAATAAAAATACCAAAAAAGCATACAAGTGTCAAAACGTAAAAACTTCGACTCTTAAAATAAAAAAGTCAGTATTTCAACAAATTTGTTTTCTTTTTGAAAATTCGAAATAAAGAAAAACTTAATTTGACAATTACATGAAAAATCCCGTGCCACTCGTCAGTTTTTTTCTTTAATGTGGCATCTTTTACCAGTGTTTTTTAAATAATCGACATTACAAACGAACCTTCTAATGTAAGAAATAACACTTTCACATACAAACAAGAAAAATACATAATATTACATGATAAAAACCGGCAAAATTTTGCATAAAATTTGCAAATAAACATAAAATATGCCTAAAAAAGAAGAAAATCAAGACTTAATAGTAAGTTTAATAAGTTAATAACTAAATGAAATTAAATATTTTTCCTTTCTTCTCAAAACATTAAAAACCAGTCTGTGATTATTACGGTTTTAAATGGTGGCCCTTGGATAGATTGTTGTATGGAATCGATTATTAAACAAACAGCTGTACAAGCACATGTACAATACCTTCAACAGAAAGATGAAATACACCTGCAGCAGGAACAGCATATACAATATAAAAATAATGAACTGAAACAGCAAGAGAATGCAATAAAATTACAATATAATGAAGCGCAAACGCCATTTATGTCAACCATGACCAGCTCACCAAATACTCTTTTAAATACAACAACACTTACAGCATGTAATGTAACAACATTTACAACAACTTCTACAATAGCAACAAGTTGTTATTTACCCTCTTCTCATGCTGCTCCAGCACCTTTAATAGAGGTTTGTGTCTTTGATGATTGCAGTAATGATAATACTTTCAGTAAACTGTTAAAATGGCGGGAATATTTAAGAGAGCATTTTAAGGTGACCATGTTGATTATAGAGAATTCAACAGGAAAATCAAAAGGAGGTAAGTTTGTTGTAGTATCAATTTTAATTCAATGTTAAATAATATTATGCATTTCAGTGGGTTATGGACGCAATAGAGCTATAGAAGCAGCCTCCGGTAATTATTTATGTTTTCAAGATATCGATGATGAAATGTTACCGGATCGAATATTAAAACAATATCAACTGGCGAAAACATATAAAAATGCGGTAATTTTGAAAGTTTTTCTTACAAGAGATTTATATTAAGTGCACGAAATTTAAGATATTCTCCAACTGAACTAGAATTATATTAGAACTGTACTAGGACGGAACTAAACTAAACTAGAACTGAACTCGAACTGAAATTAAACTAGATCTAAACTAGAACCGTACTAGTTCTGAAACTAGAGCTGAACAAGAATTACGGATAGGTTAAAATCTAACATGTTACAATTTCAAAACTTCATTAAATTAAGGGCAGCATAAAAGCAGCAAAGGAAATGAGTAAATCTATAAATCTCTTTTCAACTTATAGATAATTGGCGCCAAATTTTCTCGGCTACCCAGCAACGCTACTTGTCGCTTTACCCGCTGGGCCAATGATTTACCCAAAGACAAATTAATTCTACAAATTTATACTTCTAATGGTCCTACAATCATAATGCCCACTTGGTTATGCCATCGGCAAGTGTATTCAAAAATAACAGGAGGATTTTCTGAAGAAGGTAAAGGTTGTCCCGAAGATTTAATATTTTTCTATAAACATCTAGATCAAAAGGGTCTAATAATGCGCGTAGAAGAATGTTTACTTAAATATCGTTATCATACGGGTTCAACGACATTTTCTGTATCGGCTAAAACTATATGGCAAATAAGGCTACAACATTTATTAGATCATGTGTTGAAAAAACATCCGTGGTGCCAAGGATTTTCTATATGGAATGCTGGTAAACAGGGTAGAAAATTTTTTAGAGATTTACCGGAAAACATTAAGAAACAAGTTAAACAATTTTGTGATGTAGACAAAAGTAAGTGGAATTTAATTGAATACATTAATCTATTATTAATTTTATTCGCAAATTTTTAGATAAAATCAATAAATTATATAAATATTATGATGTTTGTCTACGTCAGACTACATTTAACATACCTATTGTACATTTCACACGCGTGGAAAGGCCTGTGGTTATTTGCATGAAATTGGACTTAACAAATGGCGATTTTGAAAAGAATTTACAAAGTTTACAATTTGTAGAGGGAAAAGATTATGTATTATTTACTTAAAGTTTAAGAAAAATTACTCATTTTAAGAATCGTTTATATTTTTTATAAAAATCATTTAGTGGATATTAAAAATATCTTTTAATTTTAACAATTTTTTATTAGAATTCTAGTCAAACGTAGTGATATTTATTTAAAATATATTTTAAATATTAATATTTAATATTTATATAATAAAAAGCACAAATAAAATAAATGAATATTATTTAAACATTACATTTAATACAAATGTATTTTGCTAAGTTTTGAGTTTGAATTCGCAAAAGAACCAATTTTAAACTTACAGAATTGGAACAATTTGAAAATGATTGAGTCACAGCGACAATACCTAAAGAAAAATCAAAATTACTAAATGATATTAGACAATTCATCATTTTGCCACAAGAGGAACTTTTAAATAACAAGAAACAAATAAAAATTTGTTATAAAATTAAGCTATTCGTAGAAATCTTTACATTGCTATTCGCTTGGCAATGGCCAGAATGATTCCCTTTCCTCGAGAAGACGATCCATCTACGTTATTTTTATCCTTTGAGATGTTTGCAGAAATCAAGGTTGGGTATCACTAAAAAATGAAGTTCAAACAGAAACAGCTTAATTAAGAAGGGAGCAACAAATCACTTTATATTCCTAAAAGTATTAGTAAACGTGTTGTCAGAACAGAATTAGATTATTTTATTTATTCGATATAATCGAGCCCTGAAATGGGCAATATATTGTTAACAATACACATACATCTTTAATGAGCAATTAAAAGAAAACAAATATTTACAAAAATATTACAAATTAAATAAATTCTATTAAAAATTATCTTGTGTATTTATGTTTAAAAGTTGCTTTAGTGAAATTAAACATTTTTAAACAAAGAGGCAAAGAATTCCAAAGTCTACAACTTCTAACAAGAAAAGATCTTTCAAATATGGAATTAGTGATTTTGGGAAGAATTAGAGATGGGTATCGAAAAGATCTGAAACATTGGAAAAGGTGAAATAATAATGAAGGAGGGTACGAGGTGACTATTTCGTAAAGAGAAGTTAACATTTCAATCTTCACAAAATCAAAAAATAGCATTTTATAAAGCTAATATTATAGGAGAATACACGGTGAGGAATTCTTAAGCCAAAAACAAATCTAATAATTCGATTAAAAATTAGTTTGATTCGCCTTAAATTTTCAGTTGTTACACCACTATAAACTACAGGGCAAAAACGTAAATGTGACATAATCAAAGTATGAGCTAGAAATCTCATAATACTAACTGTTAAATAAATATTTGAACTGTATAACAATCTAAGTATTAGATTAACTCTAGCAGCAGTATTTAAAATATCAATATTAGATGACTATCCGAGGTCAAATCCAAACAAGATAAAGTGTCAACAAATTATATATTAACTTTAACAAGATTTGAACTCAAAATGAACTAAAACTTATCAAAAACAAATCTTGTTCCGAACTAAACTAGACCAGATAAATAACTGAAGTGGAACTAAATTTGAAGTGAAGCAACATTGAACTAAAACTAAAGTAGAATGCAACGAGAACTGGACTTGAACTATAATTCAATTAGTTTTTTAATTGGTGTTTCATTGAGTCTAAAATTGTCTAATGATTGAGAATTTTAAATAAAATGAAAAGAAAATGTATTTTTTCTAACAAAAAATTTTCGATTTCGGATACTACTACTTCCAATATTCAAATACTTAAGAAATATACAAATTCTTACCTTTTTATAAATATTCTGCTGCTTTGAAGTATCTTCAATAATCTCCAACAAAGATTTCTTCTAGTTTTAACTAATTGATATTTAAAATTGACATCACATACTAAACTCAGATGATAATGGTGATACTCTAACTTCTTTAAGAATTTGTTTACTAATAATGTTTAGATTTCTTCTTATTTTAAAAATATTTTATTAGGTTAAAATCTACAATGAAAATTAAATGGCAAAAATAATAATTTTTGTTATTTACGTTTGTTAATTTTATTTCTTTAATAAACTAATTTTAAATTATTAAAAAATTAAAGTAAACAAGCAATATTAAATATAATCTTACCTTCAACGAAAAGGTACTTAAACGAAAAAGTAAAGAATATCATAAAAAGAAAATCAAATTTAAGGTGTTGGAAAAATAAATGAAAAATGTTGAGTTCTTTTTTGTGTGTAAAATAAATGAGCATATTAAAAAAACACAGGACAGTCATGGCATATTTAACTATTATAACCTAATCTATCAAAAACTGAACCAGATTTTGCGGCTTTCGGTGAAGATTTTTCTATATTAACTCTACCCAAACGTTTTGATATGCTTGATACGGAACCCGAAGAAGATGTAGATGATTTTGTAGAGGAAGATGGTGAAGATTTACCTAATCGCTTGTGTACTGGTAAATCATGACGATTTATTAATTCATCAGCTTTCATTTTTGATAAATTTTTTAATTTTGAAGGTGGTGAGGCTTTGAGATTAACAGATTTTTTAGTGCTATGAAGTTTTGAATCTGTAAATAAAAGAAAATATTCAAATTAATATTTTTCTTTTTTTAATTTAAAACACTTCAACATACTTAAACCAAGTCTTGCTTTAACATTTCCGGGTTTATCTTTAACAAAATCTTGTCTCGCCTTAAAGGTCTTCCTTGTCGGCGAACTATGTCTACGGGGAGCAATTTCTCTTACTTCCGCTGTAGAAGCAAACTTAACAAACTTTTCACTACCACCCGAAACATCCATATCATCATACATTTCGTCTTCTGAACCTGCCATACTTTCATCTTCATCGCTGTCTTTCTTAAGGGGCACCTTTTTAACTAATATAACTTTTTGTGTAATAGGCTTTACGATGGTGGGAGCAACTACTGTTTTAGCTTTGACAATAGTGGAGAGGCGCTGAAGGGGGGCAAATCACAATATTTTATATTTTATAAATAAATTTGTATTATAAAATCTTACATTTTTAGCTGTATTTTTCAAAATTGGTTTAATTTGTTTGGTAACTGTGTCTTCGGAAGATTTTCCACCCAGCCTTGAAAATATGGAACTAGATGTTTGTATAGTTTTGCTTCCAACTCCCGTTATACGCATCTTAACATTATCTGCACTATTTGAGGAAGAATCATCGTTATCATCTAATTCAATGGTATCTTTAGAATTTTTAGCCAATCTTTTAAAGATATCCGATTTTTCTTTAGCCGCCTCTCTATCGGAATATACTAAAGCAATAAGATTAAATATATTATGGAAAACAATATATCATATAAATTTATTAAAAAACTTACATTTAGCTTGTTTAGCTAAGATTTGTTTACTTCTTTCGGTAGTACCTGAAGGTAATTTAATTTTATATTTACCCTCATGTTCTGGCAAGACTCGTCGTGGTTTAACAGCACTTAAAGGTGGCACAGAAGAAATTGAAGATGTTGTTGCTGTTGTAGAACTAGAAGCTACAGAAGCAGTAGCTTTTTGTTTAAAAATATATATTAATTTGATTTCTTAGTTTTAAAGTAAAATCTTACATTTTAAACGTATTTTATTTTTTTCTAAAGGGACTATAGGATTAGCCGGTACTGCTGCTATGGGTACTGATGATTCCGAACTTAATACTTTTTCTCTTGCCGTTTGATCGCACACAGTTTTAGCATGCCTTTTGATTAAAAAGTAATAAATTTTCCTAATTTTAACTAATTTATTATAGAAACTTACCTTAATATAGCTATTATATCACCCATCAAAGTTATACCCATTTCCCTTAGGTATTCCTTATTTAAATCCATTAGCATATCAACTTGGATACGATTTTCCACAAAAATATGTGCGTAAGTGGCGGCTGCTGGTGAAGGTATGCCGGAGGCATTAAAAAATTTTACCCATTGACCTTTAAAACATATTGAAATGTATTCATTTAAATTGTAGAATTATTATTTCATTAAGTTTTTCTTATTTATAAACAACTTCATTAAATAAATTATAGTTTTAAAATCTTTGGCAACATGATTAGTATTTCTTTATTTATTAATCTTTAATTACCTGCTGTGGTTGTAGACATTTTGTTTATTAATTGCTTGTGTTTTATTTAATACTTTTTTATATCTTATTCAATTATTTCGAGCTAAAATTTGGGTTATTTTTTACTAAAAATAAAATTGTTCCTTTAAAGAAATATATTTATAAATATATAAATATTTTTCTTATGCTGTCGCCATTGTCAAATGAAAAAAAGAACAAATTGAACATGCAGCAGCTATGATTGATTGAACATACACATCGATTGAACGTACACTTCAAACAAGTTCGATTTATCAATTTTGCGGCAACGCTGCAGAATAATTTGTGCAAATGGTGTTTTTACTTTATTCCTTATAAAAAACAGTCAAAATTTTATATCAAATTAGAACAAATTTTTAGCAGTCATTGACATTAAAGCGTCACGTTTCGTCGCTGCTGGTTATTTTCAAAGTAACTGTCAAAATTTTTCGAATTGGCGCCATTGTTGTGTGTTGCCAAATATAAGGCATGATTCGTGTTCCCGTTTATAATATAACCACGGACGGGAATAATTACTCGAATTTAAATATTTTTTTATTTAATTTTTAGATTAATTTATATTTTTGCTGAAAACATATTTAGTATTTTTCTACCTCGCAAGAAAATATAATGTGAATGTTTTGAAAATTGTTTACAATCGTTGTCGTTATACATATTGACGGTTTTAATCGTTTTGTAACCCATCTGGATTTCGTTTTATTCAAATCACCCTTTTGGGGACAGTAAAGGTGACTTCATTAGCAAGAGTTATTCTCCGAGGGTTAAAAATTTTAAGTTTGCATAGCACTGGCAACCAAAACAATAAAAAATAAACACTTGTAAAGATTAAATTCAAAAAAATTTAATCATATTAAACTAATACTAAAATGTCTTTAATTTATATCAATTTTTAAATTATGTTTATGCTAAAAAAAGATTTATTATGAAAAAATTAACTTGTTTTTGAAAAAAATAAATTTTACAAACATTTTTACATCTGGCAACTAGGCATTTAACATTTCCAAAAACACATTGACAGCTGCAAAGTTCTAAAAATGTATACAGTCGTCGAATTAAGAAATTATTAAAAATTTGTTATATTTTTAATAATTAATTGAAAATGCTTTTAATGAACTACGACTATTGCCAGAAATTCATAGAAATTTTTAATTTCTATTTGGCATTCGTCAATTTCATAGATGTTGTAGTGCCCAATCAAAATCGCTCTATGTGGACGCGTGAAGAATTTCGCCAAAATGAACGCGATATGTATAGTTTGTACAACAATCTTTTAGATTTAATTAAAAAACATAATAGTCGTGAATTTCGTAAATTTACCCGTGTCACTGTTACAACATATCAATATTTAATAAGAGTTTTAAAAAAGAAATTGTGTAAATATTCTTTAAGGAAACCAATACCGCCAGAATGTAGACTGCTATTGACACTAATGTAAGTTTTTGAAAAGGATTTATTTTAGGGAAATATCGAAAATTCTTGTATCTTGACTACTAAATCGAAAAATATATCTTAAATAAAAAACAAGTTAAATTCCTAAAGGTTTTGTAAAAAAAAAATCTCACACGTCTCGAATTCTTTAATAATTTCTTGTTAATTCATAAAAAAATCGTACTTAAATTGTTCTTCACAATTTTGTTTGAAATTGCTTTACTTAAAATTATATAAAAATTTTAAAACACAACCGTTTTTAATAAAACTGCATTTAAATAACAAAGTTTTAAAGAATATTAATATAATATTTATCTGCTTGTTATATTCTCTCATTTCCCCCTTTTAGCTATTTAGCTCATGATTCCGCCAAAACTTTACTTTCACTGGCTTTTCGTATGGGTAAATCTACAGTACGTGAAATTATTCTAGACACTTGTCAAGCAATTTGTGAAGAATTGGGTCCCATGTATTTAAAAACACCAACTGCAGATGATTATTTTTCGGTTGCCGAAAATTTTGAAAAGGAAATGAATTTGGCCAATTGTGTAGGCTGTATAGATGTCATAGAACTACAACACGATAAAAAATGTTTCTCCCCCATTATTTTAATGAGTGCCTGTAATTCCAAATATCAATTTACACATGCAGATGTTGCTTTGCCCAAAGAAATCAAGGACAAAGACAATTTCATTAATAAACTAATGAAAAAAGAATTAAACTTACCCAATGATATGGTTATGCCGGATACTGGTTTAATGTTAGCACCCTATTTTATAACACCGTCCAATTTTCCCTTAGTTGAAAATGTTATGCGTCCTTATCCCGGCAAAATTCTTACACCCGAAAAACACAATTTAAATGAACATTTAAAAGCTGGATCACGTTTAATGGAAAACACTTTAGGTGTCCTCATATGGAAATGGAAAGTATTACAAAATAAATTTACCGTGCGCATGGATATTGGTGTGGAACATATTGTTAAGGCTACCATGATTTTACATAATTTTGCTATGGAACATGATGCTGCCTATTTTCATAAGAATTTTGTAGATCATTATGATGAAACTACGGGGGAATTTGTAACAGGTTTATGGCGTAAACAAGGTTTTAATATAACACATTCGAAAATCTTTTGTGATAGTAATGCTAGAGAGGTAGCATTTGCTAACAGAGATTTATTAAGAGATTATTTATATAATAAACAAAATAATCAATAAAACTTAAATATTATATTTAAAAATAAAAGAATACTTATTACTAAAATTCTTTACAATTGTTGTATATTATTGTTATTTTGTTGTTGATGATTAACTATTTCTAGTGTAACCATTTCCAAAATTCTTTGTTGCAAACGCATTTGTGTTAAGGCGGGTAAATTAGCTTCTTCCACTTGCAGAGCTAAACTATTGAAAAATACTTGATTTGACGAGGGAGGTGTAAAGTGTCTTTTGGCATTTTGTAATAAACTAGTCATTTCATTGCAGGCTTCTTGTATTAAAGCTTCTTTATCGTATTTTTTTCTTTTACACTGCTCTGCTTCTGGACGATATGTGTTGCTATGCTGGATATTACTACTGCTGCTGGTGGGATTTGTAGTATTGGCTGTGTTATTAGTACTGGGTGTATCAATTTTCTTAACATAATCATTTAAATCGAAATTTTCTATTTCAAATTCAGCTTCATTTGATAATTCCTGTTCGTTATAAATTGTAACATCAAATTGATGTACTTCCTCTGAATCATTTTGTGTTATATTATTGGCAGCAGCATCGGCTTCTTCATCATAATTTTCTTCGGATTTAAAAAGTGTGCTGGAAAAAAAATTTTAAAAAGATAGTTAATAAACTTTTTTTGTGGGGTGAATAAAAAAACATAATAGCAAAGATTTTATTTATAAAGACTACCGAAACAATAGAAACAAAGGTATTTGGAAACAGTTCAGTAATACTCTTGGTTGCGAATCCAATAATTAACACAAATTCCAATAATAACCACCAATTCCAAATGACATATAAAATCTATAATACCCATACTAATCTATTTGTTATTTTGTTGTCTAATCTATTTGTTATTTTGTTGCATCAAACATACTACTTACTCATCGAATTGATTATTTAGAAACGACATAGCATTATAATACTGCCAGGTCTTGGTGGACAATACATCTCCGTCATCACCCTTTTTCATTTTTTGCTTATAGGAACGTAGATAGGTATCTCGTAAATGTTTCCATTTCTGACGCACCAAAGCAGCTGCAATATTAGTAAATTTATACTGTTTTTAGTTATCAACAAGAATAAAAGGAGCCTTCTGTTAATTTCCACAACTTACGATCTTTTCTTAATATGCGACCAATCTCCTGCCATTTAGCTTTCTTTTCATCTAAATATTTAATAGTACGATATTGTTTTTCATATAACACTGGATTATTTTTAATAAATTCTATTAATTTGTATTCCATTTTGTCCATATAAATGAAAACAAAATAGTTTAAATAAATAAGCAATAGCTAAAAAGCGTCTTTTTTACACACGGCGAATAACAAACAGCTGGATGGCCAGTGTTACCCGTAAAGTGTTCTTATAAATTTCCATATGTTTTTAGGCATTAAGATTTGTGGTTTTTATTCTATTAATTTAAAAAAATGGAAAAAATATTATATAGAATATTAGATTCTATATAAAATTTTTGTCAAATTAAAACAAAAAATGCTCAAGAATAGTTCAGTATTATCACCAATTAGCAAGAATTCTAAAATAGAATTTAAAATTTGTAATAAGTATTAAAGTGTATTTTTTCTAAAATTTCCTAATAGTCTAATATTCATTTATTTATTTATTTATTTATTTATTTTTATTTTCATAAAGTATTACAAAAATTAAAAATATGCTAAATTTAGCAGAAAATATGCTAAATTGGCAACACTACACTTATTTTTTTGTTAGTGTTGCCAAATCAAACGTTATCTTATAAGAATCTTCGAATAAAAACAAATAAAATGTTTTAATGCTAATTTAAGTTATAGTCCAATTTAAGTTTTTTTCAAATTTAGTTCGAGTTAAGTTCCAGTTAATTTTTAGTTTAATTCTACTTCAGCTCTATTTCTGTCCCAGTTCTGTCCTTGTTGAATTCAGTTTAAATTCTGGTATATTTAGTTTTACGGCAACACTGTTGGTTCAACAACCACAAAAAACACACGTATTACATTGAACATACCCTTTCGCAAAAATGTAAACAAACAGTTTTTGTTTTCTTTATTAACAACACGCGGTATCTTTCATATACAGTAAAATATTTGTAATTTTTTATAAAAATATGTCGAACTTTGAATTACTAAGTGATCAAGGATTACGTTTAGATGGTCGCCGGCCTCATGAACTACGTAGAATCAAATGTAAATTGGGTGTTTTCGAACAACCAGATGGTAGTGCATATCTAGAGCAAGGTAATACCAAAGTTTTAGCTGCTGTTTATGGGCCTCATCAAGCTACCAGCAAAAAGTTAGATGTCAATGAAGTAGTCATAAATTGTCAATATAGTATGGCCACATTTTCTACGGCCGAAAGAAAAAATCGTCCTCGTGGAGATCGCAAATCCCAAGAAATAACTTTATATCTTAGACAAGCCCTAAGGGCAGCTATTAAGACAGAACTCTATCCACGTTCACAAATCGATGTTTATGTAGAAGTATTGCAAGCAGATGGTGCTAACTATGCTGTTGCCTTAAATGCTGCCACTTTAGCATTAGTGGATGCTGGCATATGTTTAAAAGAATATGTAGTGGCTTGCACAGCTTCTTTAAGTAAAAATAATATACCTTTAACGGATGTTTGCCACTTTGAAGAGGTATCTGGCGGACCCACTTTAACAGTTGCTTCTTTACCTAACTCTAATAAAATAGCATTTATGGAAATGTCTCAACGTTTTCATTTGGATAATTTGCCCAAAGTAATGGAACAAGCTTTAGCAGGATGCCGTGAAATACAAGCAATTATGGAGACAGCCGTACGTAAGCATTTAATGCAAATGGGTTCGGCAGGTGACTGGAGTAATATAGCGAAATAATAAATAAAATTTATTGAGAACAAAAAATGTTTCTTTTTTTAATTATACGAATTTTAAAGGTTTTCTTTCAATTATACCAATTTTATTTATTACACTTTTTTATCTGCTAATTCCTCTTCTTCTTTCCAATTCTCCACCATTTCAGCTAAACGCTTTCTTCTAAATTCCAATGCTATTTTTTGAATTAAACTATTTAAATGTTCTCCACCTTCTAGGAATTCTTTAAGATTGTGGACAGTACCACCTTGTATACGATGATCAGTTATACGATCTTGTACAAAATTATAGGTGCGTATTTTTTCGTTACGATCCAGATTACCTTGTTGTGCTTTACGTGTTGCTTTGGTGGCAGCCTCAGACGACTCTAATTGTATTTGCACCAATTTAGCTTGTAGCTTTTTTAAAGCTATTTCTTTATTTTTAATTTGTGATCTTTCTGTTTGACTTTCTACTGCTATACCGGAAGGAATATGGACTATACGTACAGCTGAGTCAGTGGTATTTACATGTTGACCACCAGCACC
>JACGTJ010004749.1:0-14465 GCA_014858695.1 Chrysomya rufifacies | reverse complement strand
CAGCACCACTAGCTCTTTTCGTTTCTATTTTTAAATCTTTATCAGCTATAACAACATTAACGCCTGGTGGGCGAGGTATAACAGCAACTGAAGCGGTACTAGTATGTATGCGTCCAGATTTCTCAGTTGTCGGCACTCTTTGCACACGATGAACTCCGGCCTCATATCGTAAACGTTTGAAGGCATCTTCATCATTAACAATTACATTAGCATGTCTTAAACCACCGATGTCCGTAAAATCCTCAGCCAAGATATCATAATCCCAATTATTGTTATCAAAATAATTAGTATACATATCATACAACTCTTTAGCAAATAACATAGCCTCCTGGCCACCTGCTCCCGCATTTACTTCAAAAATTAACGAAGGATAATACTCGGTATCTGCCAAAGTTAACATTTTTTGCATTAACTCTCCCTCAGTCTTTTTCATTAATTGTGTATATACTTCTGCTTCTTCTTTAATTAATTGTTTCATATCCTCATCTTTCTCCCCATCAATATCTTCTTGTGACGGCATGTTACCTTTTAAAGCACGATGTTGTTCTAACATTTTTACTATATCTGATAATTGAGCCATTCTTCTATACTCTTCATCTCCTGCTGATGTATTTGTACGTAATATATAGAATTCCTTGCGTAAAGATTCCAAATAATTTTGCATTTTATCATTATGGAAATCTAGAATATCACCGTTGGTGGTTGAGGCTAAAAAACGAACGTTTTGTTTTATTCTTGCGTTGTTGGCAAACTTTAAGAAGTTATTCTTATTGGGCACTTTTAAAAGTTTATTAAGAAACATTTTTCTGGTTTATAAATGTCGTTTTCTTTTATAATTTAAATATTAATCGTATTACTATTAACTTTGTATTAAGTAACACGCTGAACAACGGTTTACCAATTTAATTTCACAGCTGTTTTTGTTTACATTTTTGAATTAAGACAGGGATGATTAAACGAGTAATGGTTTTTTTATTCTAAAAACAGGAATGTTATTAGCATGTATTATTTGAACATATATTGCAAAATATTTTTATAACTTATTAAAACTGAGAGCTGCAACTAGTTTCCGTAGTGTAGTGGTTATCACGTGTGCTTCACACGCACAAGGTCCCCGGTTCGAACCCGGGCGGAAACAATAAGAGATCGTTGTTTTTTTTCTTAATTTCAAGTAATTATTATTTTTTTTATAATTTTAAATTAAAATATGTATTTAATCTACATTTAAATGAATAAATAAATAATTAGTTTTACGTTTTATCAGCTTTAGGTTTCAACTTCTTTGGTTAAACTTTTCATTTTTATAAGAAAATTATTTGACTCTGACTCTTAAGTGAAATCATATTTTTTAAAGCCTGTTTCGCGCTTACTTTTCCGATTTTGCTTCAAAATGCAATTTTAGTTTTTTAATAAAAAAAAATCGATATTTATTAGGAATTTGAAGTGATCACAGATAATTGTACACCTTTCCAGTAACTCATTTGTTTTAGCTTTAAAATGCTTTTTAGTTTTTGCAATAAAAAAATGATTTTATTGAAAATTTCAGTTTATTGTCTTTTTCAATCTAATTTTTTTTAGTTAAAATATCCATTTTATTGCAAATTTAATTTAATTGTCTCTAAATCTTCTGGTTTAGCTTTAAAACGTAAATTTAGTTTCCCAATAAAAATTCTATTGTATTGCAAATTTCGCTTTGAAACGCAATTTAAGTTTTTCAGTAAAAAAAATTCGATTTCATTGAAAATTTAAAGTGAGCATAGATTGTTGCGCTTCTCAATTAAAAATCGATTATAATTTTTTTTACTTGCAGTGAATACAGATTATTGCTCTTTCTGCTTTAGCTCTTTTGGTTTAGCTTTAAAATGTAATTTTAATTTTTCTATAAAAATGTAATAGTTTTAAATTGGCCGCGAAATCTTTTTATTACATATATTTTGAAAATAAATAAATAAAATAAAAATTAACATAGATTATTGTCCTTTTCTCTTTAACTGTTCTGGTCTTTAAAATGAAATTTCAGTTTTTCGATTAAAAATTCGATTTTAACGGAAATTATAGTGGTATCTGATTACGTTCTAGTTTTTAAATAAAAAAAAAACAATTTTTATAAGGAATTTTGAAGTCATTACATGTTATTGTGCTTCTGGCTCTAGCTCTCCTGATGTAGCTTTGAAACGTAATTTAAGATTTTCAAGTAAAAAATTATTTCGTCTGGTTTAACTTTAAGGTTTTCAAATAAAAAATTCAATTTGAAATTTAACTTATTGTCTGTCAAAAGTCTAATATGGTGAATCTTGATAAGTGTTGATTAAAGTTTTCCACAAAAAAATAACGTACTGGTGGCATCACTTAGCTTGACGTCAAATTTGATATCAAAGACTGCTCAAAATTTGTTCGCAATCTCATATAAAATTTGCGACTTTTAAAATTCAGGGGTCAAAAATCATAGGAAATGTTAAAATGACAATTGCACTAATTTTGATCTGCAGCGCTGCGGCAGAATTGACAACTTTACGAATCTTGTCTAAAAACAAAATGAACAATGACAGCTGTCATCTGCAACATTCTTTTGTATACAAGTTTTCTTCTTTTACTATTAGAAAAAAGGCGTAATATAAAAAAGAAATATGTAATTTATACAAAAATTATCATAATAAAGTAAACATATTGCAAATTATATTGTCCATTAATAATATTAAAAGCTTTTTTAATTGGTTGTAAAACGAAAATTAAAAAAAGATACGAAAATATTGAAGAAAATATTACAACAAAGTTTTAAAAACAAAATACAGAAGAAATACTAAAGAAAAAGTTGTAAAGAAAAATTGCTGGCCAATTAAAATTAATTAAAACTAATTAAAGAAAAAGTTTACAAAAAAAAAAAAAAAAAAAAGTAAAACAAGTGGGTAATAAAAAAATAACGCTTGAATTTTTCCTTATATCTGATTTAACTTTTTTGTTACTATAGAATGCCTCCTTTGAAATCGTATTCCCCACAAAATGAATATAACGGTAATGGCAATAATTCACCTACCGATACCTCAGGAGCTTCTGGTAATGATTCATCGTCGGCCTCCAGCTCTAATGGTACCACCTCATTGAATATTAACTCGCAACGTACCACCAAAGCACCACCGTATTGCAATGGTCAATATCCGTTTAAGGTCTTGACCAATCTAAATCAATTACGTTCTCAGAGTCGTTTTTGTGATGTTGATATTGTGGCCGGTGGGGCCACGTATGCAGCTCATCGTGTTATATTGAGTGCGGCTAGTGCCTATTTTGAGGCAATGTTTAGGCCAGAATTGGGTTTGAATGAAGTTAATCAGAAGACAGTGGTTTTGCATACGATTGATGGTGAAATTTTGAAAATTTTATTGGACTTTATATATACGGGGAGATGTGAAATAACTCAGGTGAGTAGTTGTAGAGAAAAAAATTAAATATATAATACATTGTCTACCACATACAGAACAAATTAACTTTGTCCCATAATCTTGTTAATTTAAAATTGTCTTTCTTTTTCATTTCCCCTTAACTGCTTAAAGTCCAATGTTCAAGAACTATTAGCTGCTGCTGATATGTTGCAATTACATGAAGTTGTTGATGGTTGTTGTGAGTTTTTGTGTCGTGAATTACATGCCAGCAATGCTTTGGGTATTTTACGCTTTGCTGAAGCTCATAATTGCGAAGCCTTAGCTAAGAGTGCATTAAACTTTGTGCATGCCAATTTTCCAGCGGTAAGTATAAATAAATAATTGTTTATAATTATATTTCCAACTAATACTTTAACTATTTAATTAACAGATAACTCAGGAAGATGAATTTCTCGAAACTCCACAAACTTTGTTATCACAACTTTTAACCTCAGAATTGTTGCGTGTCGATTCGGAATCTCAAGTATTTCAAGCTGCTTTACGTTGGATTAAACACGATGTTACTCAACGTAGATGTTTTGTTTTTGATATACTATCTTTGGTACGCTTGGCTTTAGTGCCCGTCAAGGTAATCGATCAAGCTTTAAGAGATTGTCGCGATATGTCGGTGAAAATAGCTCTAAGATCTATATGTCGCGATATAGCTTCAAAACGTGGCCAATTAGTACCCTTACGCGTTTGTCCACGACAATTGGCTAAGAAAAATATTTATATTATTGGTGGTTCCAGACGTGAGACTACTTCTACTTGGAATCCTGCCGATGATATCTTTGATACCGTAGCAAAATTCGATATATTTCGTCGAGAATGGACCGAAACAGCACCTATGGAAATAGGCCGCATTTTACCTGGTGTAGCTGCATTAAATGGTAAAATTTATGTTATTGGTGGAGAGCGCGGTGCTCAAATTTTGGCTAATGGTGAGGTATATGATCCACAAAATGATTGCTGGTCTCCTATTGCCCCCATGATAGTGCCACGTTGTGAGTTTGGTTTATGTGCCATGGATAATAGTCTATTGGCTGTGGGTGGTTGGATTGGTGATGATATTGGTGGTTCTATGGAACGTTATGATCCTGATAAAGACGTTTGGCAGATTATAGGAAACTTACCAGAGCCTCGTTTTAGCATGGGTGTAGTAAGTTTTGAGGGTCTCATATATATAGTGGGTGGTTGTACCATATCGTCCAGACATTTACCGGATTTAGTAAGGTATTTTTAAGTCACTGTTAATACTTGTTTGATTTGTTTTTCATGGCATTTGTTTTACTTTAAAGCTACAATCCCGTTACCCAGGAATGGCAACCTTTGGCTCGCATGCAAGTGGCTCGTTGTCAAATGGGCGTGGCCATATTGGATCGTTATTTATATGTGGTGGGGGGAAATAGCAGTTCCCAGGCAGTATTAAGTTCAGTGGAACGTTATAGTTTTGATGATAATACTTGGTCCACAGTGTGTGCTATGTCAGTGCCGAGAGCTATACCTGCCGTGGCAGCCGCAGATGGTTTGCTCTATGTAGCAGGAGGAGATCAGGTAGGTGCTTTTTATAAGACGAGACAATAAACTATTATTTAGATCAGACTGCAGAATATTCTATAGTTGGGCCGATAAACTATTTTACCGAAATCGACTGTTCTCCTTAGTCCAGATTCTGGAATATTCTAGAGTCCAGACTCTGGACTATTCTAGAGTCCAGACTCTGGATTATTCTAGATTCAGACCCTGGACTATTCTAGAGTTCAGACTCTGGACTATTCTAGAGTGCAAACTTTGGACTATTCTATAGTCCTGATCTTATAGTAAACCTCTAAAACTTCTCCATTTTTTCTGCATTTTTCTAGCCCTGTGAGGCCACATTTTACCGAGCCCAAGTTACTATAAGTGCTGTGGAATGTTATGATCCATTGACTGACACTTGGAAAAATTGTCCAGACTTGCCCGTTAGCCGTTCTGAAGCTGGCGCTGTAGTTGTTTAACCCTCAATCTCAAACTAAGGCGGCAAAAAGGTATGCAACAAGCTGCCCAAGTTTCCAGTGATCTTTATTTATTTAAAGGTATTATGGTAACTGTAACATTCTGTTGATGTAAAAGTAATCAGTATATTAATTCTTATTTTATGATAATTTTTTTACACTATTAATCATTTAATTTTAAGATTTTTTTTATATACACAAGAATTTCTAAATAATTTAGTTATGAAGCCAAAAAAAAATGATAAGCCAATCTATTGAGAAAAAAGTCCTTTAAAAGGTTTAAAATTCAAACAAGCTAAATGCAAAAAAAAAAACAAATCTATAGTTAATAACCGAAATAAAAAAAAACAAATCATACGTATTAAAATTGATGTAATAAATATTGAATAAAAAAATCAAAACAAAAATATATATTAAATAAAAAGAAAATATGAAATAATTGAAGAAATGTAAAAGGGAAATGGTGTAAAAGTTAACAATTATGGAAAAATATATTTGTTTTTATTTCCTGAAAGAGGGTTATAGAAATCGATATCGACTTTTCGATTAGCTAAAGCGAATAATTGATCATACTGCTTGGTAATCGAAAAGTTGAGGAAAGTTTAAAAAAAAATTCGAATAAATAATTTACTTAAAATAAAAATGTGGTGGCATTACGTTGTTATCAGCGTAATCTGTCTATTGGAATTTTCGTTATTGACAAAAGAAATCCAATCGAGAATTCGTATCAAGCGGACTAATCTAAATTATATTTGTAATTCGCCTCAAACTCTTGAAACAAGTTGGATCTTGTCGAGTTATCACCCAGGAAAATAATGTTCAATAGTTTGTATGAAAACTCTAGAAATTGGAAAAATTTACAGGAATATTTTCATATTGAAGTTTGAAAAACAAGTAAAAATTTGAAAAAGTCGATTATTTGAATTGAAAAGCCGTTAAATTAAAAAAAATATGAAAGTCGTTAAGTTGACTTTCTTTAACCTCTGCAACCTTCAATGAAAATGACAGTTAGTGATGGTGCTTTTTTTATGCTATCGATTATTACTAAACATCTGTGTTTTGCAAATAAATTAATAAAAACTGTTGTGTTTAGTATTATACACTTATTAAATAAAATTAATAATTTAAAGTTGTAATAAATTATAAAATTTTAATGAATACCTTACGTCCCTGTGGTTGCAAAGGAGTTCGCACCTGTTTGAAATGTGAAGCTGAATTTAATATACAAAAACCTAATCTACAACAAGAATTACAAAAACTAGATCCTTGGTCTTGGTGTATAAAATGCCAACGTTTATATCCTGGCTGGGATTGTAATAAAGTACAAAATGAACATCCTGAACACCAACAAAATAAAGGTTTTGAATTGCCTGGGATATACGTCAAAGATAATTTTCTTACACCCGAAGAAGGTGTAAAAATTATGAGACGTTTGGATGCTTTACCTTGGGTAATATCACAAAGCGGCCGCCGTAAACAAAATTATGGACCCAAAACAAATTTTAAGAAAAAGAAATTACAAAATGGTTTATTTAAGGGATTTCCTGATACAACAAAATTTATACAGGATAAGCTGAAGAATGAGGCTGTTTTAAAAAATTTCCAAACCATAGAACAATGTTCTTTAGAATATGATCCCACTAAAGGTGCAGCTATAGATCCTCATATAGATGACTGTTGGATTTGGGGTGAACGTGTGGTAACAGTCAATTGTTTAGGAGACTCTGTGTTAACTTTAACTGTTTGCAAAGATGTTTTAAAAAAGGATTTAACGGAAATAACGAAATATAATTTAGATTTGGTAAAACAATATGAAAATCAATTGCTACAACCGTTGTTAACAACAGAAAATTTGGAAGCGTTTAAGGATAAAGTTATAAGAATTATAATGCCAAAGTAAGTTTTTGTAACAAAACTTTGTTGTTGCTTTTAATTATAAAAATTCAGTTTTTTTTTTCTTTCAGTTTATCTTTAATTGTTTTATACGGTCCTGTGCGTTATCAATTTGAACATTGCGTTTTACGTGAAGATGTTTTGGAAAGAAGAGTTTGTTTGGCTTATAGAGAATTTACGCCCATGTATTTGGAAGGTGGTGATTTATATGATAAAGGTCGTGAAGTAACAGAAAATGCTTTAAATTTCTGGCAGCCTCAGATCGAAGAAATAAAATGTTCATAAAATGTGAATATATAGTGATTGAATTAGGAAATTTGCCTCAAAAAGACAGTGAAATGAAATATAAAGAAAAAATTAAAGTAATAAATAAGACTTTAAATCAAATGTAGATTAAACAAACAGCATTAAGTAATTAACAAAATTTTTGGTTTTTTATTAATTCATTTCCTCATCCAAATCTTCCGTAAACACTTCTATACAATCATTATTTTTCAATATATATTGTATATTCGCTTCCAATTCGCCCGCTTCAATTTCTTCCTGTGAAAATTCCTCTTGATTATTAGCCATAATTTCCTCACTTTCCGATGATTTAATAAAATCTAGTAACGTTACTTTGGCTGGCAATTTAATGTGATGCACTCGTCTTATATGATGTCTTAAATTTGTATGAGAACTTAAGTGTTTATGGCAAATGGCGCATTTATGTTCGGTATGAATTTCACGTATATGTTTAAAGAGTTCTTCTGTTATGCTAAAAGCTTGTGTACAAAATTTACATACATGTGATTTATGTATATGAGTTTTAAGGTAATCGCAATTGGCAAAAGCTTGTGGACAATACTGACAAACATAAACAGCTGGTTCCTCATGGGTGGAAGTCATTTGTAAATTATCTAAATTTTGGAAATCTTTTACCTCAACAGCTTTTAAATTAACTGTTAATATTTGTTGTGGTTGTTGAGTTGAAGGGGAATCATCATTATCATCTAATTTTTGTGTAGAGGAGATTCTTTCACCAGCATCTACAGCAGAGGCTACAAATTGTGTTATAATAAAAGCATCATTTTTGTTAAGAGGTATATTTTTAAGGGAAGATGTTTTGTTTTTCATATATATACGGGAATCAGGATTAACACTTGTAGTTGATACTTCTGTTATATATTCTTCCTGTTCTACTGCATTGTTTTCTATTACTGCTAATTCTTTTATTTCCTGTAAATATTCTTTTTCATCTATGATTTCTATTAAATGTTCTTCTTGTAAACTTTGATTTAATGTTTCTTCATATAGATTTTTTAATTGATTAGTAGTTAATATAAGTTTTTCATAGAACATGTAGCAACATTTTAAATCCTCCAAACATTGCCAACATACTGAAGGAAATTCATTACATAAATTGAATAAATCCTGGAGATTAAATAAAGAAGATTATGATGTCTATTTAGTTCATTAATATTTTGATCAATTCATTCTTACATTTGCATTATTGAATATTTTTAAGAGATCAAAGACGGATTTTTCTGTATCATCTGCCTCCTCAAGGATTAAATTTTCTTGAATATCTGTAGATGTTTTTACATCAACTTTATAATGAAATATATTTATATCAGCTTTTTGTAAACAAATGCGACAGTGTTGTTGTAATGAATCCAAATTTATATTTAAATTCATATTTTATAATCAATTTTCAATATTAAAAAAATATTCTCTAGTATTTTTTGGCAAAAGTAAACAATATTATTGCTTATTGTATACAAATGCTAATCATGAAGAGTGAATGTTTATATTATATACAATAACAGAGTTGTTATAAAGCAAATTTTAAATCAGTTCTGTAGTTATTAATGTTTTGCAGAATAATTAAAAGAAAAAAAGTGTAGTTAATAAAAATATTAATAACTTTACATTTTTCCAAAAAATTTTTTTTCTTTGTAGAAAGTATTGCTAAAAAAAAATCTCAACAAAAGTTAACCATTCTTAATGAATGTTATGTTTACTATTTACAATACTACATGTCAGTATTTTCTTCATTCGTTGATGGAAAAACCGTTATTAATAAAATTCCGTTGCTAAAATAAATATTGTGGTTTCATATAAACAGCTATATAAATAAAAATTATAACTTAAGTAATATTACGAATATAAAAAATCTTTGTATGAACAAATTAGTGAAATGTTTAACGCCACTACTGAAAGTAATAAAATAAAACAAACAAATATTAAAAAAGAAAAACAATTCAAAAGTATATGCAAAATTAAATAAAAAAAATATTTGACTTTAAATATATAAATATTATTACAGATATTACGAACGAGCACGATCATATAGAAATTGAACTTTACAATATCGAGTCTATAGTTTCTCACAATAATGACAAAGATTGTATAAAACAATTCCAACAAACTTCCGTTAAATTATATCAATACAGTGTGGAATTAAATAATCTAATGGATAACAATGATTTAAGTAGAATTCTACAAGGTCATCATATGGAAATCGAAACAAAATGTCATCAGAAATGGCAGCCCTTGGCGGAAGGATTTGTGAAAACAATTCAATGGCAAGAAGAACTGAAGCAAAAAAGTATTATACAAAAATGTGAACAAAAAGAAACTGAATTTCCAAGGCGAAAGGAAGATTATCATAGAAAAAAGGACCCAGTGAACGAAATGTTAAAACAGATTATAGAACAAATTGATGAAACTATAGGAAAAAGAAATCATGTTATTGTAAATTTGATAAAAGGCTTTAAAGACGTAGGGAATTTAGAGGAGGAGGTAATGAATTTTAGAGGTTATGTTTTAAGATTTCAATTTAATATTTTTTCTTTATAGTTTGCAAATTTTCAAAGATATGAGGAATATATTGAGAATTTAAAACAGGAAAAATTACTACTTAAGCAAAACCTACAACAGCTCCAGTTAGAGGTAATGAAAATAAGTAATTAACATTTTTTAAAATTTTATTATAAAATTTTAGTGATTATATTTAAAATCCAATAAATTTCTAATTATTTGTTTGTATTTTTAATGCTTCTGAACCACAAACTACAGGTTCGTAACACACACAAAGTCAGTAATAAATCCAATGAAAACTATGAAACAAAACAAGTCATAATGCCTCCATTGCCCGCTTTTATGGAAATTTCGCAAATGTTTAATCAGAATGATGAGAAAACGAATTTTACGACTATAGAAAATACTGCTGAAATTTGTATAAAATCTATTTTACGTAATTCTAGTAACAATCATCAATCGATAACCACTAAACATGCGAAAAATGTACGCTTTACATTTCAACAAGAAGAATATGAAGATGAGACCATGAAAGTTATTAATAGCGAAGAGATGAAAAAGAAAAACTATGATGAAATTGTAATGAATCCGCAAAATAATTCTGAAGATTCTAAAGAACATATACACGAAATCGAGAAAACAGAAATGGGATCAAATGTTATAGAGAACAATGGTTTATTAAAGAAAAATATATTGCATAATACTGAAAATTGTATAAAATCTAAAATTGAAATGAGTGGCAACTCTCTCATACTGGAACAAGAAAGAGCCAGTTTATCGGATATCATTATTAAAAAGCTTTTATATGAACATAAAATACCTTTGTTTGAAGATATCTTAAATGAAACAACAAATTCTGAACGAACTCCTACTAAAACTTCAACAAATATCACTTCTGGTGATGAAATTATTAATCAAAAAAAGATCATGTTGTTAAATGAATTCGAGAGATTCTTTATGGAAAATAAAGAATTTTTATTTGAACCTATACATCCAGGATAAGCATAAAAAAATAAAAAAAACTGTTAAAAGTTACCAAGATGTTCGTTGTGTAATTTAAAAAGTTTTCTGTACGTTTATTTTTTAGTCCTTCTTTAAAGTAAACAGTTAATTATTATTTTTTTAATATACTGGAAAAGTAAACGAACACCCCTAATATTAATAAAAGTTTCACTCAAAACCCTTTTCATTTCAATAAATTTTCATTTGTTTTTATTTATATTTTTAGTAATATACATGTACACTGAATCATTTAACTATTTAAATCCACGCAACCAGTTGGATAACTGGTTTTAACTTGAGTTTTCATAGAAAAATATAACTAGTGTTATAAAAGAAACTAGGTTCATAACACACACAAAGTTTTTTCCCATGTAAATGGTGTAATTTTGTTGATAGAAATAACCGTACCATCTTATTTTCGCCATGAACACATTATTCTATGTTGGTAGCATTGCTTTTTAGTCAAAGAATAATAGCAATATGGCAGTCTTATTACTAATGGTGGTAAATATACCGTTATTTATAATTTTTTTGCTTAACGTTCATTAAAAATACTTCTTAAAGGTTTTCAATAAAAAAATATAAAATTTTTATAATTAAAATGGCATTTTTAAGTACATTTATGGAATTTGTACTATCATTATGTGAAGAAGATAGTGAAATGTTGAATGCTGCCAAAGAAATCAATGAATTAAGTGAAGAAAATACTAAAATCGAAAATCAATTAAATGGTAAGAATGTGCCGAGGCATAAAAAAATTCAATTTTTAATATTAAATTGAAAAATATTTTAACTTTTAGGGCTTGATCAGGAACATAATCTGCTACAAATCCAACTTTATAATACTGAATTTCTTGTATCCATTATAAATGATCTAAAAGAAGTTATTAACCATTTCCAACAAAACTTTGTTAACATCTATAAAGATAGTGTAGATTTAAATAGACTTTTACATGACATAGATTTCACCAAAATATTACAATGTCATTATATGGAAATGGAACATAAATTACAACAACAATGGCAGCCTTTACAGGAGGCATTTACGAGAACATCTAAGTTGGAAGACAAAATGGAACAAAGAATTATTGTACAAGAATATCGTCAAAAGATAAATGAATTGGAAAGAGTAAAGGTTGAATATGAAAAAGATAAGGAATCGATGGAAAAATCTTTAAAGCAAAGTAGTGAACAACTTGAACAAGCCACAACAATAAGAAATTCATTGATTGTGAGCATAATAAAAGAAGCCAAGGAATTGGCTAATGTAAAGGACAATGTAAGAAAATTTATTTTATGTTAACACAATTTATATCCCAAATAATTTTTTTATTTAAGTTAATTAAAGTACAAAAATATGAGGAATTTATTGAAGGATTAAAACAGAAAAAAATATTGCTTTCCCAAAATCTGGAGCAACAGCAATTAGAGGTAAGCTATATAATACATAACAAAACGCTTGAAAATTTAACTTTTTACTAAAATTACGATTTTTATTTGAATTTGTGGTTTCTTTTAACAAACATTTTTAAACATTATTTGCTAATTTCCTTTTGTTATTGCCTTAGAATTTTAATCCTAATCATGTTTCCACAATCACTCCGAAATCCCTTAAAAATACATCCGAAAGCATTGAAACAACACAAATATTAATACCTCAGTTACCTTCCTTTGCGGATATTTTGAAAAGTTTCCAACAAAACGATACGAAGAAAACGAATATTACAACAATAGAAAATACCACAGAAATTTGTATAAAATCTATTTTGCATAATTCCAATAGCAATCAATCGATAACCACTAAACAAACTAAAAATGTGCGTTTCAAGGTACAATTAGAAAAATATCAAGAAGAGACAACACAAACCATTTATAGTGAAGAAATTGAATCTGAAACTGATATAGAAATTGAAATGAATCCAGTTGCACCAGCTCCTCAAGTAACTGTTATGGAAATAAGTGATGCTAGTGAAGAGAAAGAAAATTTAATAGAATTAAAGGAAATGGAAAAGGAAACGCAGGAAATTGAAACCATAGATTTATTAACTCAAATGGAAAATGTAAACGATCAAGTTCAAGAAGCAGCAGAAGAAGTTGTGGAAATTGCAGAAAAAGCTGAAATAATTAAAAAATCTCCAATTCACATAGAAGAATGTATAGTACTTCAATCCGCTTTTCCCATACAGGAACATCCACAACAAGAAAGCGAGGTTAACATCACAGCTAGTTGTTCCAAACAAACGGAAAATTCTTTAAATTCTAGCTCTTCACATGCCAACATTAAGGATATATTAGATAAAACTAAAAAATCTTTACACTTTGAAGATTTTTTTAATATATCAACAAATTCGAAACATTCTTCTACTAATATATCAGCAACAAACACCTCCGCAGCTAGTCAAAAGGGAAATAAACATAAAAAACAAACAATATTACAAGATTTTGAAGCATTTTTTAAGCAAAGCAATGAATTTTTATTTTCTTCTAAAGATTCAGCTGGAGAAGAAGAAGATAAACCTAAAGATATAGCAAGTAATTTTGCAACTATTAAAATTGATAATGCTGCTGCTACTGCTGGTGGTGGTGATGGAGAAGGGGATTTTCTTGATTTTGGTTTAAATCGTGGAGGTTTTAATTTTGATTCTGATGATAACATGACCATGTTGAATAAATATAAATCGGGCGAAATGGACTTTATGTAAGAAAGTTAAAACTTTTTTTCTTATTTCAAATAGCTATTATTGTTTACTATATTTTTATATATTAACGTGAATTAAAAATAAAATAAATAAATACTTCGTTTCTGTACTTACATTTGAAAGTTTTAATTAGAAAATGTTATATAAATAAACCGTGCCTACTCTTTTTAACAATTTCTAATATAAAACTGTAAATCTGTCCAATACTGGAACAGAGTTTATAATATGCAATTCCGTTCGTGCCACTTTTTTTTATAAGTTTTACAGCACTAGTTCGAATTTTTGTTCAGTAATTTATTTCTTAGTTCTTGTTCAGCTCTAGTTCAATTCTAGTTAAATTCTAGTTCAACTCTAATACAGTTCTAGTACAGTTTCAATTCAATTCTAGTTCAGTTCTAGTTAAGTTCTAGTTCAATTCTAGTTCAGTTCTAGTTCACTTCTAGCTCAATTCAAGTTCAGTTCTAGTTCAGTTCAAGTTCATTTCAAGTTCAGTTCTAGTACAGTTCTAGTTCAGTTCTATTTCAGTTCTAGTTCACTTCTATTCCAGTTCAGTTCTATTCTATTTAAGTACTATTCTAGTTCAGTTCTATTCCAGTTCAGTTCCATTGTATTTCAGTACTATTTTAGTTCAGTTCTATTCTAGTTCAGTTCTATTCTAG
>JACGTJ010004747.1:0-12438 GCA_014858695.1 Chrysomya rufifacies | reverse complement strand
TGTCTTTCGGACCGACCCACATCAAGCCATCCTGACCAGGAGCGGCCCCACCGTCCCCGGCACCCAAGCCATCCAGTCCCAGCCCCAGCGGAATATCACTGTCGCTTTTTGCCTTGTCCTTGTTCGCACTCAACTGCTCGGTCAGCGTCTGGATTTTTCCCATCAGCGTTTGCTGCTCTTGCTGAAGCTGCTGCTGGCGCTGCTGTGCTTGTTTTTGGAAGCCGGCCACGGCCTCATTGACCTGACCGGACACATTGGTATTGCGCTTGCGAAGTTCTTCGTTTTCTTTCAGCACTTTATCAATGTTTTTCTGCAACTCGGCCTGCTGGGTTCGGGTAGTACGTAGGGTGCCCACCAGGGTACGCAGCGTATCTTCTGGAGTATCCCCCTCTACACCCAGCGCCCGCAGCTCTTCCGGCGACATGCTGGCCAGCACGTTATGCGCCTGCTGAGTCTCCTCCTGTGCTTTACCGCCGCTGCAGGCCTTAAGCCCGACGATGATCGCGGTGGCCAGCACGCCGAACACAATGACCTTCGGCAGCATGTTGGATTTCACCTCAGCCATGATTAGCCCCCTTCTTCACCGCTTTTACGGCTTTGCGAACCGCCGATGGTTCCGCGACAAACGCCCCGTCCGGGCGACCGGCGGTAACCAGGTACAGCGTGGTGGTGTCTTCCGGAGTCCCCACCGGGCCAAGATAGCGGTGCTGGAACGTCGCCGTCACAAACTGCCCCTGCAGTACCCGGGGATCGAGCGTGATTTTGCGGCTGGCGGTGTTTTGCACCTTCAGCGCTACCACGTTGCGGCTGCCAACACCCCAGCCGCCCAGCGGCGTGATGGTCACCGGCTCTGACGGGTACAGTGTGGTGATACGTTTCGGCAGGTGCGGGTTGACCGGATGAATGCCGGGCACCGCTTCAACCGTACGCACCGGGCCGTACAGGCTTTGTGCTGCGTAACGCGTCAGGACAACCGGCAGCGGCGCGTTGTATTTGACTTTTTTACGCTTCGCCTGGGTACCGTTATCCGCCCCAGGCGCCGCGTTGTTTCCCCCTGAAGCAGCTGACGCGTCACTGCTGCTAACTGAGGTCACGTCACCGCTGTAGACAATACGCACCGGTTCGGCCGAGCCTTTGTCCGATGCCGTCACATCAAGGAGAATAACCTCCCCGTTTTCCACGTCCTGCAGCTGCAGACGCGTTGGCGGGAAAGCGGCATCCGCTTTCAGATAAACCGCACCGCCACTGCTTTGCACTCGCAGCTTACCGTTCAGCGCCGGCGGGAAGCCGACGCGGACATTTTTATCGGCAAACAACACCCGCTCCTTGCCGACGGCCAGCGGGATTTGCAACGGGATACGCTCCCATTTCATCAGCTCTTCCGCCTGCGTAACCGGCACGATAAACGTCGCCGCCAGGGGAAGTACACTCAGGGAAAGCGCCAGAACACGTGCTTTCATCATTGGAATACTCCTTTTTTCTCAGGCGCGGGTTCCGCCGGCGCCGCAGCAAGACGCTGTGGCATGCTGTCGTAACAATCCAGTGCCAGACCAAACTCATTACGTTCCGGATCCCCTTCTGCGCGCACCACTTTCAGCGGGTAACGTGTCAGTGCGCGTTTCACCGGTTCGCCGGCAAAGGACTCGTCCGCCACCAGATCAAGGCGTACCACCCAGTTATCACGGCCTTTGACCGTCACCGGGCTCTGGTTATAACGGCCGTTGTAACCATGCTCAGGGATTTCGAATACCACGCGCGTCCTGCCGGCAAGTTCACCGCTTTCGCTACGCTTTTTGGCGTCCGCCTTCAGGAAACGTGCGCAGGAGTCGGTCAGATAAGGAGACAGCGCGGCAATTTTGGCCGGGTAATCGACATCACCGTTCTTAGGCCAGGCATTGAGTTGCTGGAAGATATAAAAACCGAAGCTGTAGACCGTGGACGGTGGTACCTCCCACCAGGCGCGGGTAGAGCCGCTGCGCAGGTCTGGCGGGTTATGGATGGTCAAATTGTCTGGCGCCCGCATCCAGCCGATGCTGGCTACCAGAAGGAAAACGACCAGCACGCCACAGGCAACACGCAACGTGAGAATATGCTGATCGCGGTTTTTAACCGCATGTCTGAAACGGCTCATGTGGACCTCTTAACAACGCGGCTGCGACGCAACGACCAGCCCTGTTTGTCGATAATCAGGGTGGGATCCCCCCACCCCATGCGACGTTTACGCGCCTCGAGACGCTGCCAGATATAATTCTCCGGTTTACCGCGCTTCAGACGCGTCAACCGGCTGCCCCCAAACCAGATGACGAGAAGCGGCGTCACCAGCATGCCGGTGGGTATCACGACCCAACCGGCAAGGGGAAGAAACGGCAACGACACGAGCAGACCCAGCCCTACGCCCGCCAACGCCGCCAGTCCCATCTCCGGGGTGGTGAACCCCCGGAAGACGACTGGCTCTGCGTTAAGACGGTCAGGTAAGAATCGGATAGTCTGCATGGCCGGCCACCTTAGAACAGGATTTCGGCGGACTTGCCAACCAGCCAAATAACGGTGACCAGCAGCACCACACCAACCAGCACGATGGCGCCGAACTTGGCCCAGGTCGCCTTCTGATCACGGACCTCGGCAAAGGTATGGATCGCAGCGTTGGCGACAATCAGGAAAGCCACCGCAGCGGCGACCAGACCGATAATAACGATCCCGTCCTGGAAATAGCCTTTGATGGTATCCATCAGACTACCGCCACCACCGGAGGACGGGGGCTCAACCGACGGCAGAGCCGCCTGCACCGGCTGGCTGGTGACATACGCCAGGGAAGTGGCTACCGCGGCACGCGCGCAGAGTTGACGGAAAAGACGAACTGCAGCATTCATAAAAAATTCCTTATGGGTGTGTGAAAATAACATCGTGAAATACGGTCCAGCGCCTCTTACAGGTCAGCTGGCAAACATCCAGATTGAAACAACCAGCAACAGCACGGTTTTGATGACGAAGTGAACCAACGCCCCATTGCGTACTTTTTCGTTGCTCCAGCCCTGGTAAACATCAACCAAAGCCCAGGCCGCCCAGACAAACAGCACCGCCAGTAACCCACCGATGCAAATCAGCGACAGAATATTGACTTCAACACCGCCGCTGGCCGCCTTGAAGGCCTGCTCCTGCGCACCGGTCATGGCCATCAGGGGCGCTCCCGACGGTAGTTGCCGGCCACCGCACTGCCATCACGTGGTTGGGCACGCGAGGGTTCCAGATAGCGGTCAATGCCGGCATTGATGGTTTTGAGATCGGCGGTAGCGCGGGCATAGTCGAAGAAGAAACGACCGCGCTCCGACGGGTCAGCCTGAACGGCGGCAACACGCGCACGTTCAAGTGCTGCCTGCACCTGAATCAGCATGCGCTGGGCAGAGGCCAGCTCATCTTTTTCAGCGGCAAAGGCAGGCAGTGCGGTCAGCAAAGTCAGCCCCAGCAAACAGCCGGCACCGAGACCACGAACAACGGGGATAGGCATACACAAGCACTCCTTGATGATTTAGGGTGCTCTCAGGGTGCGACAGATGGGGCGGGAGGTCAGCGGATAACTCTTTATAGAATTTTGATAATTTTTAGCCAGGGGAAGCGCATGAAGCTAAATAAGCGGTCTGCAGACACTATTGTTGTAAAAAGGCCTATTTTGTACATCAGCAGCAATAAGAGAAGGGGGTATCAGTTTGCACCGTTGGTAACACCAACGGCAGTAATACCAGTATCAGAATCAGCCCGACCTCATAAATGCATCACGACACTGAAAAGGAACATAGATCCCCCAATACACAAGATCGCAAGTACTTGCAGGACACGTAACCAACGTTGAACACGGTTTTCCGGAGGGGCTTTCTCTAAAATAGGTTTAAGCAGTGTGGCTAGAATAACAGCCTCAAGAGCAATAACAGCGCAAATATACAGATTCATTCAACACCTCGTTTTCGATTAAATTGCAGAGCCACAAAAATATTTAGGGGACATTCAGAGGACAATAAATGGTTCGAACAAGAAGGACAGCAGGTAACTCGTTATGAAGTTTTGATGGTTTTTAAGCCTGGAAATACTGCCGCGCCGCACAGCGGCTTGTCTGCTGACGGCAGCGCACAAAAGCCAGTTTTGTACGCCGCCGTCCAGCTCGAGTTTTCGCTCTAGAGATACTTTTTAAAGGAGGCTGTCGTTACCGTTACCGCAATGCCGAGCAGAATAGCAGCCGGCAACAACAGCAGATTGGGGTATACCGCCGTTGGCCATGACAGGTACAGCATGCAGGGGATATACACCGCCGGCTTCACCATCCGCTTGGCATGGTGGTACACAAAACTCGACTCATAGCCGGCACCGTAGCGCCGAATATCACGTCGCCCCAGCCCCTCGGTCAGCGCGACCAGCATCACCAGGATAAACAGCGGGATGGACAGCACCAAAATGGTCACACGTACCAGGGTGATGACGGTGACGTACACCGTCGCCATCAGGTACTCTTTAAGCGTGGTAGCCAGCCAACCACTCCAGCTGTTCAGTTCCCTGGCAACCGCATTCTGACTGTGTACCTGGGTGTCATACGCCTGCTTAATCCAGTCCAAAAAGCCACTGTCCACGAAGGTCCATTGATACGCCATCATAATCCAACGGGTGACGGTCACTGACGGTTCAGACAGCAGCAGACTGCGTGTAAACTCAGAGGACAGGTACCCCAACTCGGTGTTCATCACCGCTTCACTGTGCGATGCGCCAAGCTCTGGCCAGAAGAAGGCCATCCCGACATATTCGATCACCAGGCTCACCAAAAGCGAAGCTAGGAACATCCCGATCAGCATCCAGGGCCAGCCCCACAGCACGTTGTAAAACAGCCCATGCTTACGGGGTTGTACGGGCTGCTGAGGTTGATTATTCACCGCTTGCGACATTCAGCCCCCCTTTGATGGCAACATCCGGCATTACCGTGCTGGCAGACCACCAGGACTCGCTGGTACGGTAGTTGCGCTGCATCTCCTCGGCAATCTTCTGCAGGTTGGCAGGCATCAAAGCATCATCCCTGTCACCGCTGGGCAGTGGCATCCGAATTTTCCACAGTTGACCACCTTCCAGTAGCGCGAACGCCTGCCCTTTCGGGAGGTTAATCACGTCCGCCGGGGCAAGCAGAGGGGCTTTCACAGTACCGACACGGTCCTGGGTATTGGAAGTAAAATCCTGTCCCTTCTCCACATCGGCCGTATCGGCATGCCCTGATACCAGGGTTTTGGTGTAAATATCGACCTCCGGGAGCTGTGTTGTCAGCAACTGTGCGGTCCGGTTCTCACGCACACGCAGCATAATCAGGGTATTGAAGTTACCTGTCACCTGAGCCGCCTTCGCGGTACTGCCGATGCGCGCCTCGATATCTGACTCGGTTTGCGTGTAGGCCGTCACCTGCATACCGGCGCCGCCGCCTTTGTTGATAAGCGGGATAAATTCGTCCCCCATGAGCTCGTTGAACTCGTCACAATGCAGGTTGATCGGCAGTTTACCGTCTGCCCGGGTCGGCAACCCGCCGTGCATACCGTGTTTATAGATATGACCGGCAACCGACACCAGGTCAGCAAACATGCTGTTGCCGACGGCAGAGGCGACCACCCCGTCCGACAAGGCATCCAACCCCACGTAGACAATACCGCGCTTGCGGATAACCTGCTCCCAGTCAAAAATGGGCCTCGGGTCGCTCATATCCATATAGTTCGGCGCCAGGAGCTCGGCGGTCTTGCCGGTGGTGAGTTTTTCCAGCAGCGGTAACAGGGACGCCACAATTTTATCGAAGTAGGTACGGTCATAACGGACGGCTGACCGCAGACCATCGAGAATGGGGTCATACAGTTGCTTGCCGGCCTCGGAACTCAGAGCCATTTCCACCGCCATGATTTTTATCGCGTTCGGCTGGCCCTGCATATTTCGCGGGACATCGTCCTCCGTCAGCACCTGCAGGCTGTTATCGATTTGTTGCTGCAGCGCTGGCATACGCGCTTCAATCACTTTCTTTGCGTAGGTCTCATACAGCTCGCTGATGTTGTTCACGTAACGTGTGATCAACTGATAGTCCGGACGCTGACCCAGCGCGACCAGGGCACGCGCCACAATATTGACGAATCGCCAGGCAAACTCACGGAACGCCGCACTATTGCCCTCTCCGCTCAGTTGCCCGGAAATACGCCCGGCCACTTCGGACACACGCTCAAAGCGCCCGACGGCGTTATAGCGTGCCGAGATATCCGGCCAGCCCAGGTGGAAGATGAACAGCTCATCCCCACGGCCGGCACGGTGGGCTTCAGCCCAAACACGCCGCAGCAGGTCAGCATCCCCTTTTGGATCAAACACAATGGTGATGTCACCGCGGCGTATATCCTGGGTGATAAGCAGCTCTGCCAGGCGGGTCTTGCCTACGCGGGTAGTGCCCAGCACCAGGCTGTGGCCCACACGTTCGCCCAGCGCCATCGAGACATCAAGCTCATCGGGTTCAATGCCGTGAATGGCCGGGTTTCCTCCAACCGGTGGCAACGGCCGCACCGGGTTCAGCGGGGAGTCCTTGCGCAGCAGTTGGGACAACCACGGCAGGGTATATTCGGTTTTAAGCTCCAGTCGGCGCGCCACCTGGTACATTTTTGGCGGCTGAACATATTTCTCAACCTCTGGACGGCGGGTGTCCATCAAACGCTGGGTGTGCTTTTGCTGCCAGCGGAACCCCCGCCCCAAGAACAGCCGCTGCCGGCTAACCGGGATCTGTGCGCTTGTCATGACATAGCGCGGCAACCGGCGAAGGTTACGGCGATAGCGGATCACACGCATGCCCTGGCGGGTACGAATGGCAGACAACACCGCAAAGCTGCCGGCGGTGACATAGTTCACCTCTGGTGCCAGCGCCACCGACCAGGGCGCTACCGCACAAACCACAGCGGCGGCCCCTGACACAATCGCCGTATTGAGCTCCACTGCAGGGCGCAGCAAGGCTTCCATCACGTGTCGGTTACTCATTGCGACCTTCCTTATTATTCGCGGGTTTGTCATATTGAAAGAGCATGCTGCGCTCCCCTTTTGCATTGATAGATCCGTAGTAAACAGCGTTCCGACTCATCTGGCGGCGCCTGATCAGCAAAGAAAGCAGTTCGACCAACAATCCCAATGCGACCAACCCACTCCCGATGACGATAATCAGATGCCGTTCCTTCGCAGCAACCTCTGCAAACGACTGCGGATAAGGTTTACAGTCCCGTTTTTTAATCGGCACCGCCGACGATTCAGTCAACGGTTTTACGTCAGGGGCATCTGGATACGGACAAGGCTTAACCATAACCATCCCCTCGGGGGCTGCACGGTAATTTTGCGCAATGTTGGCCATGCGTGAGGCAGCCTTCTGCCCGCCGGAATCACCGAGCGTTGAGACAAAAAACATGAAGCCTATAACAGCCAGCACAACGCCAGGCCAGACCAACAAGACTCTGAGAACCGCAGACAGAAAGTGGATAGCCACAACAACATAATTAGGCTGATGAAACATTTGAGGCACTCCGTTTGGTTACCGTGCTCCCAGGCAGAAATGACAACCACTCCGCATTGCCGGCAAGCAACGCCAGCAGCTTCTGGCCACTGACCAGATGAACGTGAGGATGGTTCTGCAGCAAAGCACGGCTCAGCTGGCCGGTACGGCCGGTATGAATGAAAAAACCCTGACAGTGGTGATGCCGCAGCAACGCACCAAAACGCGTAATATGGGACTGTGTGATAGCCCGGCCGTAACGCTTGGCCTGGATGAGGTATTTTTGGTCACCGATGATGACCTGACCATCCAGACCACCGTCACCGCTGTATGAGGTATTGCGGATAACCGCATACCCCTGACGCTCGAACGCCAGGAGCAGCAGCTCTTCAAAAACGTAGGGATTGATTTTGCGCAGATAGGCCAGACGCTGACCATTGCCGCCCAACTGGGGCAGTCGCTGCAGAACACGGGCAGCAGCCGCACGGTAACGCCGGTGGCGGCGTACGGAGGCCGACTCACGGCCACGCAGATTCAACCCGGCCATCACCGCAATAAACAGCCCTGTCAGCAGGACGGCCAGCACCGGATTCGCCATCAGCGCGATACCGACATGCTGCGGAGACATCATGGTGTGACCTGCTGGGACAAACCGGTATCAGTGATGAGTACCGGGTAATTCGACAGCTGCAGCCGGCGCGCCAACTCACTGCCGGAGGCTGGCGCCATCGGCACACCCGGCGCCAGCTCACGCAGCGCCTTCAGGGCAGGCAGGTTGCTGACGTTAACGATGAGACCTGCAGCATGCAGGGATTTGAGTTGTTCCGCATTCGCCTGCAGCCAGAGACGACTGGCATCGTCATCCCCCACAATAAACAACGAACCAATCCCAGGCAGTTGCAGTGGGCGCGCCGCTACCACACCCGGCGTCAGCTCCGGTGTCGTCACCGGCAATACGGTCACTTCAACTTCATCAGCAGAGGCAGGGGCTTGCGGCATGGCCGGCGGCGCTTCCGCATCACTCTGCCGATTAATCCCCTCAAAATAAGGTGATGCGTCATCGCCACCGACATCGGCGATCACGTTCAGGTTGGCCAGCGCAGTGGTGGTCACCAGACTCAGGCCGAACAGCAGAAAAGTCATTTTTTTCATGATTATGGGTTCCGTGGTTCAATCCAGGTCAGCGCCACCGTTTGTGCCGGTAACACCGTAGCCGTGGGGGTTGTACTGGTCACCTGGAGCGGGGCGGAACCCCTACCGTTCAGGCGTGCCAGCTTGCCGCTCACAATGGATTTATACCGGGCTGCAGGCGCACCGCCGGCGGGATGGTGATAACACCCGGCGGCAACCAGCCAGCTCCCAGGGTTGCGGTCATAGCATTCCCGCAGGATGGCCGCTGCCGCGTTGAGGTTGGTGTAAGGGTCAAACGCCTCCCAGGTCGACGTGAAATGATGGCCGTTCCAGCCCAGATTGACCTGGGCAATCCCGACATCGATGCGCTTGCGAGGATGTGTTTTCAAAAAACGCTGCAGTGCTTCCCAGGCCTGCAGGCGGCTGGCGTAACGATACCCTTTGCCGGCCACGTTAATGGTCCAGGGCCAGGGACGTTCCACATCTGGGGCCGGGCCAGCCCCGCGAGTCACCGAGATGATGCTTTTCGGCGCCATCGATGTCTCGGCCAGTGCCACCGAGTACAGGGACTCCGGCGGCACCCCGTGGCGCAGCGCCACCTCCCGATAACCGGAAGGAACCTGTTGGGTGGCGGCGTGAACGACGCCACCGCTCACAACGGTGAGGAGGGCAAACAGGGGCAACAGCCCCCGGGTCAGAATGCGGCGAGTGTCCATCCGTTCTCCCCTTGTTGCAGCACCACTGGCATCAGGCCGTTGCCGAATTTCATCCAGCGGCCACCATCATGATTCAGCGTGATTTGACGTGCGCGCACCTTGTCGACGGGAATGTGATGCGCCCGAGCCCACTCGCGCAGCAGACTGTCATTACCCTTGCTGTCAACAAGGTAAATGTCGACCGGCCGGTTATCTGCCAACACCGCCGCCAGGCGTGCATCGCACTGCCCGCAGTCCTTCGCTTTCACGAACAGCGCCAGTCGCCCGCCGGTGTCATGTGCGATACCGGCCGCATTCCCCATGTTCACCGGCAACACACCAAGGCGCTGCCAGGCCGCATCCACCTCACGCTGGAACTTGAGTTCTTTCTCTGTACGGGCGAACTCCTGCTTTACCCACAGCTGCGCGTACTTTTTACGCTCGGCATCGCTCTGTGCCTCGATGCCAAGGGCAGTTAGCGGATCAAGCCCCGGAGACTGCATCCCACGAGGGCCATCCATCAACTGCTGATAACGCTGGTACTCTTCCCCACTGAGGCCCCACTGCCTGCCCTGCTGCGCCGTCTTGTTCGCCTGGCTCTGCTGAATCTCGCTCAGGGCTGACTGGCTGTTATCGATGGCCGTCTGCTGCGCCGCCTGTGATAACGGGCTCAGCAGCATCAGGGAAATTACGCTGTATTTCAGTTTCATCACGCTCTCCTTATTGGGCGCTGACGGTCTGCAGGCGACCGTTCACACGAAACGTCGCCTGCCCGTAGCCGGCACTGACCAGGATCCAGCCGGCGACCGACTCCCCTTCCCCGATTAACCGCACCTGCGACAAATCACTGAACCCCTGCGGCGCCACAGCCGCAAAGGCCGACGTCCCGCGCTGCTCCACCCCGGTCAGCACGAATGGCGCTTTGCGCGCCGTACCAGGTACCGCATTACGCGGGGAGGATTTAATTGGCGTGGGCTTGTGCTTTGGGATGATTTTGGCGGTGGCTGACGGTGCAGCGGGTACGTCCGTTGAGGGTGCCACTGCCGGTACAGGCTTTTCAGTCGCTGACTTTTTCACGGACTCAATGCTGTCTTTCAGCGCATTCAACTCAACCTGTTGCGCCTGCAACTGCTGCGCAAGTTTTTCCGGTAACCCATTGGTTAGCGTCAGCGCACCAATCTGCCGCATGAGCGAGTCCTGGCGTTCAGCCAGGCTTTTAAGCTGTTTAGCCTGCGCCTGCAGCTCATCGGCCATAGAGTTCATGCCATCCTGCGGCGCCAATGCTTTCTGTGCCTGCTCAAGCAGGGCAATACGCTGGTCGACATGCCTGATAGTCCCTGAGCCGGCGAGGCCTGCAACCAGGACAACAACGACGCCGACCGTTGCCCCCCAGAAGGTCTTGCTCCGCAGCAACCCTTTTTTTGCCGGTGTCATCGGCACCATTTCGTCATTATGCTCAGTCATTTTTTCAGCCACCCGCCGGTTGTCGGTACCGCGTTAACGGGCGGAGGTGCAATGACCGTCGCAGCAGGATGCGCTGAAACCGGTGCTGAAACCGCCCTGGCCGGCGCCACCGTCACCAGCGGCAGCTGTGTCGCCGGCAACTGATACCCGTCACGCAGGCTGTGGCAGACAACACGTTGCACGTCGTCTACCTCAAGCTGCCACGCGGGGCCTGCCAGTACCTGCAGCGCGGTACGCAAACGCATCGGTCCCAGTTGGTACTGCACCGCCGGCAGCGCCTGGCGGTACAGCACGCCGTTTGCCGATCCGGTCGCGCACAGTGAATAGCCCGACTGGCGCAGCGCATAACGCAGCGCGTCAGCCACCGTCGGTTTTACTGATGCCGGAATANNGGAATACGGATATCGATGATTTGCGAGAGCGGATCACGCTGAACGGCCGCCGGGTCGGTGCTGACCAGTAAATAACGGTCGTAGCGCACGACCTCAGGCACCTGCCCGTAAGCATCAGGGCTGACCGGTTGAACGTTGCGGGTGACGGTAACCGAAGGCGTGACAGGGGAAATATCGCGTTGCTGCAGTGGCTGCTGAGTAACGCACCCGGTCAGCATGAGTGCAGCCAGGGAAGAGAAGAGAATTGTTTTTTTCATCCGGAAGATTTCCTGTTCAGTGACAATTGGCAGGTGTCACTGTGCGGTTACCGTCCGGGAGGCTCAATTAACAACTCTTTATTGCTATTCAAAAAAAAACGCTAACCCGAAGGTTAGCGTTTAGTGTCAGATGACGAGGAACAACATCAAGGTAATGAAGGTGTACGAGTAATACCTTTCGCCCCCATCAGCAACCCTTCCGTACTTAAGTCCTCATCCAGATCTGGCCAGTGTATACCCATTCCAGCCCCGCAGAGCTCCCAGTTTTCCCGTTGTGCAGGCGTACCAGCCGCAAGCCGGGGATACCAGGCTAACGGTGCCGAAATAGTTCGGCCATCCATCAAATCAACCGACAAACGGTCATCATCGATGCGGACATTCATTACACGCAGATCATTTTCATTGCGTAAAGTAAGCATCCCAGGCCTCCTGTAAAAGTGTCCGATGTTCAGTCACCAGACGCTGCAGTATGCGCAGTTCATGTGATGCAAATCCCACACTACGCGCAATACTGACATCATGTAACCATATTTTAGCGGTTGCATTGCCCTTATCAATATGGACATGCGCCGGTTCATTAGGTTCATGACTGTAAAAGTAAAAGCGAAAACCACCTACTCTAAGAATTGTCGGCATAATGTCTCCCGACAATCACAGAGCGTAAATGGCTGATTTTGCGATACCGTAACCAAACCCAAGGAACGGTATGTCATCGTCAAAATCCATCGGCGCGGCATTTCCACCCGATTGAGCTGGCTGGGGTTGCTGAGCCGGCGTACCGCTGTGCGAAGGTTGCGGTTGCTGAGGTTTCCCCCAACTGCCCTGGCCTGATTGTCCTGCGTTGGCAGGTTGCGAACGCCCCCCCAACATCTGCAGAGTGCCGCCAATGTTGACGACGATTTCAGTCGTATATTTTTCAACACCGGCCTGATCGGTCCATTTGCGTGTCTGCATGGAGCCTTCTATGTAAACCTGCG
>JACGTJ010004744.1:0-36405 GCA_014858695.1 Chrysomya rufifacies | reverse complement strand
GATTATAAATAAAGAAGTTATGGAACAAAAAACCATAAAAATCCACCATTTTGAATCATTTTAACACATATTATGCCATAAATATGAAACGGAAGAAGATACAGTGATGAAATTTGAGGCCTGTCATTAGATAGTTAGAGTTAAGTTGCAAACCAAAAATGGGCGTCCCACGCCTACAAAGAGGACAATGAATTCTCTTACTTACAAACCGGCTAACAGATAAGCTTCGCGTTTTGTCTAAGTAGCAGGATACTTTTCGAGATTCATTCATTAAAATAAAAACATTTGTTAAACTACTCTGGTAAAAATATTTAAAATTAATAGTTAAACTGTTATTTTAAAGAAAATATTTGTTTATTTCAAGATATGATGCTATTGTTTCATATTATTATGTATTTTTTGTGTTCATTTCTTTATATTTTATACAATTTATTTAATTTCATATGTTTTTTTTTTTTTAATATTTACAAGTTGTAAAATTTATAATATAAAAAATAATACAATTGAGGGAAATAAAATTTCAAAATAAATAAAAAAAAAAATTATAAAAAATTAAAATTTTAAACAATTTGTTAATACAAGAAAAATGTTATAAAATATTGAGTTTTTTATAGAAAAAAAAATTCAAGTAATTCAGAGTTTTTCCAAGAATTGTGTACCAAAATTGAATGAATATGAATCATTCTATAAATTTCAGGCTACTTTGAGAAGTCCAATGAGAATTTGTATTTTGTGTGTAATATAGTTAAAAAAAAAACATTTTGTTGAATTGAGAAGAATTTATATTTACATAAATTTTGAATATAATAGAATAGAAGATTGGAAATTTACATAAATTTTGAATATTTTGTATATAAAAAATCTTTATTTTTTTAAAATGAAATCTTTAAAAACTGATAAGTTTTTAATGTAAAGTTAAATGTAAGTTAGCACCATTAAATTACAAATATTTTTTATTTTTACAAAACAGTAAAAAAAGGCACCAAATTTGTAATAGAAATTTAAAAACGAATTCATATGTTGGCTGAATTTTTTTTATATAAATTGAAAAGCAAACAAAACAAAATATAAAATATGCATTTTTAAAAAGTTCGCATGAAATTTCAAACAGATTATGATTTGTGTTTAGCAATGTAGTCGCTTGAAATCGTTAAATATTTCACATTGTTCCCTCTACAAATGTTCTCTTCTCAAATTAAAGTTTAAAGCGAATATATTATTCAAAAGTTTGTTGGAGCATTAATGTACTTTAAGCTTTTTTACGTTACCACTCAAATGTGATTGACTACGTCCTAGGGAAACGCATATGTTAAAATTGATAGCTAGAGAGCAAACAATCCCCTGTCCTTCCCGGAACATTTAAAGTTATAAATCTTTTAAATATTTACAACAACAATAAAACGTATTAGACATTTTTGTGATATTTGCATTTTTCAAAATAAAAAAAAAAGTTCAAGAATTTGAATTAGAGAGGCCTAGCACTTATCGTAACCCTCATAAAACTATCCTAGAAGTATGTTGATATAAGGGCGCTATATGCGTTAATCAATCAAATTTTGAAAGTTAGTTAAATGCAATCTTCACAAAAACGACTTGAGTAAACCAGTGTAACATCGATATATAAAAAAGCTAACATCAACTCTGTTTGTGCTGTTTAGTAATATCAAGATCCACAGAGAATCAAATATATATTTAAGTCAACATTTTTCTGGAGATTAACAAAGATATTTGTCTTTTGGTTTAACATCCTATAATCACATACAATTTCAATATTTATAGAAACGTCAAATTAACAAAATTGTGATCCAAAAATCAACAAAATAACGAGAAAGCGTTTACTTTAGCATCGTTGAGAAACTGGCAACAAAGTTTACTTTGCTTTTTATTTCTTTTGATTTATTGTTGTCGCTCATAGAGTATTTATAAAGGCAAAAGTAAATGTCGAATACCTAAATCTGACATCTTTATTTTCGTTTAATTTTTGAAACAAAATATTCGATTTCATGAAACTTTTGAAAATATTTTTTGGCATGACGCACAAATAGACATTAAATTGTTAACAATTAATGTTGAACTAAACGAATTACAATTTCAAGTATTTTCACTATTCCTGGAAAATAAAACAAGTTTAATAATGTTAATGAAACATATCCTAGATAACTATACTCGAATTTGAAATGAACTAAAATCGAACAAGAACTGACCTATTAAATTGAACGGAAACTAACATGAAGTGAACTAAAAGCAAACTAGAAATTAGTTTAATTCAAACTAGAATTAAGCTGGAAATCCATTTACAGATTTTCACAAATATTTCATATAAAGAAACTTACATTCACCATATTAAAAAGAAGAATTTTAAAGATAAAAATTTTGTAAACAAATTAGTTCGGTCGTAAACAAATCAGATTTGATCGTTCATTGAAAATATGCAAAAACAAAATAAAATGGGATTTTTTGAGTGAGTTAAAGAAAGAAATTAGAATAAAGCATAAATTTTGATTGAAAATTTCCAAAGCGATCTATTTAAGATTAAAATAAGCCGAATGTTATGGTTCTTATTGAATAATAAAACTGCTTTTAAACCTTTCGTAACAAGTTTGAAGGGTGAAACCAATTGGTTAATTTTTCAAGGATTTTGACTAAAAAAGTGCAAATTTATCTATATGTAGACAATGTAGCGAAACAGTTGAAAAAAATTGAGAATATATTAATACTGAAACAACCTTTCAACAAATAAACTTACAAACCTTGAAAAGCATGAGCAGAGTCGAAATAATTTCTTTTTAAAAATTGAAAACAATTTTACCGTCTTATTAATAATAGTTTACAACTGGATTATTAAATGTTAATAAGAATTATTTGAAAAAATGTTATTCATAATAATAGTTTTGTTTTAATAAATGGTTTATAAATCATTTGAAAACTTGAAAATTTTAGTGTTGATTGATAGGTACTATAAACCTACAATAGCTTCTAAAAATTATAATACAAATATAAATAAATTGTGTTTAAAATGGACGATTAAAATAAAATTTGGCACATGGTTAAAGATGATTACACGTTAAATTGAATTAAATTGAATACTCTTATTTAGGCAAGTTATGTGTTCAAATCCTCAAAGGGACCTAGGTGTAAAAATGGACCGGTACAATTGCAGGGGGTAAACATGTACAAAATTACCAACCATTTTTCGTACGATTCATTCCTATAACAAAATAATCTGCACAAAATTTCATCGAAATATCTTTAAAATTGATACTTCACCAATATATTTTATAATTTTTATAATAAAATCAATGAAAAGGATATATATGCTCATTTAAGCATATATATCCTTCATATATTTGTATGAGGGCTAGGTGAAATAATGAATCAATCATGGCCAATTTCAATAGGCTTGGTCGCAAAATATTTATTTGTGCCAAATTTCAAGACGATAGCTTCACAATGGTAAAGCACATGCTTTACATGGACAGCCAGCCGTCCAGATAGACAGACATCGTATAATCGACCATAAAGTGATGCTGAGTCGAACGGTATACTTAAAGGTGGGGGTTGGTTTCTATGTTACATACATCCGCACAAGCTACTTTTTCAGAAGCAATCTGTCGTCAAGACATATAATAAAAAAACTGATCCTTTTCCGTTGAGTAATGCAATGTTTAAATACAGGTATCGATTTTCTAAAACATCCGCACATAAAATTATTGAATTGGAAAAAAAACGAAATAAAATTAGACAAAAAAGGATATGAAACTGCTGCAGATTATCTAATTATTACTTATTTGTCTTTAAATACCTTCCTAGACCAGTTTTTCCATATATATAAAACAGATTTATATTTAAAACAGACGTATAAAATTTATAAAATTATTTAATAGTTATCAAACAGTTTAAAAATTATTATGATTAATACATTTTTATGAAAGCCTTATAAAGCCGAAACTGTTTTGTTTTATAAACCTATAATAGAATATTATTATGAGTAAGACGGGATGATCTAGGAAGACGAAATTTGGCACACATATTTATCTTGTATAAGGTTTATTTGATGTTGAAAATGGCCAAATTATAAATAAGAAAGTTATGGAACAAAATCCTATAAACATTGTTTGCTTTAAAACTCAAACTTTGCTTAATTTCTTAAATTTTTGTTCAAAAAAAAACTTCAACTTTTTATAACATTCTTCTTGTTTAAAACTTAAATATACAAAAAAATTTAAAAAATAACTAAAAAATTTTAAACGAAAAAAAAAATACATCTATTCAAAAATCTTTAATAATATTCATTTCAATACAAAAATAATTATTTATATATCTCTACAATTTTTGTTTTTTTAATTATAATTCTTTTAAATTTCAATTATTACATCACAATTTAATTTCAATTTATTCCATTTTTGTTATTTTCATAAAACTTTGTTTGCTATTAACATTTGTTTATAGCACAATGTTAATAAAATAAAACTTTCTTGGCCTTTTCTTCTATACAATTTCTTTTACAATTATTATTTTTTTTTTTCAAACTGAATATAAATTTAAAAGTTATTATATTCATTTATCTTATTCTTTTTTTTTAAATACATACACGTTTTCTTTTTAATCTATATATTCATTAATAATATTATAATATATTAATAATAAAAAAAATAATCTAAATTTAAAACAATTAATAAAAAAAAAAATTATAAATATAAAACTACAAATGAAAAAAAAAAATAAAAACTTAAATTTTATATTCTCACCAGTTTAATCCGGTCGATAAATAGGCGTTTTCGGTATAAACTCAATTAAAATGACATATTCCATCATGGAATTTGAATCACATTGTTGTTTATGTAAGCGCCAATGTAAACCCAATTTATGATATAAATGACTATTCTCCCATTCTAATAATTTATCCAAAGTTATTTGTGTCTAGAAGAAAATTGTTATTATTATTATTTCAAGATTTTTCTTTAAAATGAAGTCTATATAAAAAAAAACACACTTACTCTTTTACTTAAACATATCACCGGCCATAGAGAACAGCCGAGGGTACAACAGCAACAAACGCAGCCACAAAATAACCATTTAACATTAACCGGTAGAGTTTTCTTTAAAATTCCATTAATGCGTCCAATTGTGGCTTTAAATTCTTCAGGCGCTACTCGTGATACTAGGCCAGAAGGAAATTCTGTATTGAAACGATTACTTAAACCAAATCTGTAAAATATTCAAATTGTTGGCAAATTACTAGGGTAATGCAAAATAGTATTGAAATTGCTAAAAAAAATATTAAGAGGTAAAATTCTAATGTAAAAACTTTCGCTATATGGTAACAATATGGTAACAAGGATAAAATATAGCACATATTTCGGTCATTGGTAATAGCTATGATGGGAGGTTTCAAGATCTCTTCTAGTGCATTAGATCCCTAGCTTAAAGTCAGCATTCTAATCGAGGAGTCTTCAGGCAATTTCACAAGCAGGTCGCCGAGAAATATGTAGCAGTTTTATGAACATAATTGAACATTTTCATCAAGTTAACTTTTCAAAAACAAACAAGTAATTTTTCCATATTTTCAAAAATATATTAATTCGAAATTACATTTTAATAAAGAAACAAGGTTTTATAATAAAAAGATAAAATAATTTGTTTCGTGACCCCGAAAACTGAATACAATTGATCGTAAAATGTCTGTAACACGTTCCGCAACTGAAGAAAGTGGTGCAACTGTTGATGTTTCAGCTAGAGTTGCTGGTGAAGTACCACATACTTTTGCTATGAAAATTCCCAAATTTTGAAAGGAAAAAATCCGATTCTATGGTTTGCGCAAATTGAAGCTCAATTTGTTTTACATCGCGTTACAAATAAGAGGATCAAATGTTTCATCATCTTGGCTGAACTGGAGCCAGAAATACTAAGCCAGGTGAGTGATATCGTTACATCTTCTCCAAACGATGCATATAAACAAAGTAAGCAACGTTTAATCGACCATTTCTCCATAGGAAAATCGCATTAAAACTCTGCTCACTAAAATGAAAATTGGAGATTAAAAAAACCAAGTGTATTTCTCCGGGAAATGAGAAATCTAGCAAATGGTAACGTTACATATGATTTTCTACTAACAATGTGGTTTACCCACTCACAAGCAATTTTAGCAACATCCTCAGAATCCCTAGAAAATCTTGCTAAAACGGCAGACAAAATTGATGATAATCAATCCACGAATATTTGCGTTTTTTGGCTTCTTTTTCATAATCTTCATTATTTGCGAAAGTTCAATATCTGAGATGCCTTTCGATCAAAAGATACGTAGCATTTTAAATTGGCAACGATTTAAAAATATTAATTTCAAACAAGTAAGACTACTTTAGACGTTCAAACCCGATTAAATGACAAATAAATGTCTCCTCGATTTAAAAGAAATAGAATTCCGTATGGCAAATTTAATAGACTTTGTTCTTGAAGCAAAACATTTGAAATCTCCGTAAGATATCTAAAAAAACTGTAACCTTCCCCACATAGTTTAGAATTTTACACTGTAAAACCCTCATTTTGGGAGAACGTTTATATGGGGCCAAGGTGAAATAAAAGATCAATTGGAATGGAATTTGTAAAGAAGTAATGTGTACTAAATAAATTTTATTCATATTTAAGAGATTTATAGTTATTTTTCTTTTAGGGAGGACATTTATATGGGAGCTATAAGAATTAATGGACCGATCATGAATAATTTCAAGATGCTCCTTCCTTGGTCGCAAATTATAATATGTACCACATTTGATGACAATTGTTTTAAAATTGCGACATGCAATTTGAGCAAATAGATGCCACTTGACAAGGTCCTGCATATTATTCTATTACCTGCTTTTATTTAGAGAAAATTTACTGAAAAGATATCTGAAAAACTGTGAGTTTCCACACGTATATTAGAATTTTACGCTGTAAAACCCTCATTTTGGGAGAACGTTTATATGGGGCCAAGGTTAAATAAAAGATCGATTGGAATGGAATTTGGAACATAAGTCTACAAAGAACTAAATACATTTTATTCATATTTAAGAGATTTATAGACATTAACGATCATTAACAATTTCAATAGGCTTCTTCCTTGTTCGTAAATAATAATCAGGGTCATATTTGATGACAATTGTTTTAAAATTGCGACTTGCACTTTGAGCCAATGGTTGCCTTGGACAGCAACTTGACAAGATCCTGCATATTATTCTACTAAATATATATCTGCATTTTTAAGAGAAAATTTACTTTTCGAATACTATATGTATATATGTTGTATTAATGGTACTCTAACTGAAACGTAAGTATATAGAAATATTCCTCTATACCTTAAATATTTATTTTAAGTTTATTAATTATGCAAAACTTTTATTGCAATAAAACTTGTTACAATAATAAACAATGATGAAATGCTACACACGTTGTTGGTGAGTCAGAACAACAAAAATTATACTTTCAAAGGAAAAGCAAATTAGATATGAATACAAGTTTTCTTAAATATATTCGCAAAAAAAAAAAAACAAAATAAAACAACCATACTTACACTGTCATATTACCAGCCCCACGTATCACTATGGGTTCTGGTCCAGGAGGTACGGTTTGTTCTTCATAGTGTTCCTCCAATTGATCCTCCTCATAAATTGCATCAAAGTCAGCCATTGACATTGAAATATAACGGAAACGTAAATGCCAATGTCGAAACAAAGAGCTCGAACAAAGAGCTCAAAGGGAAACTCAAAAAACGTAAAAGGATAACGTTTCTAGCACACGTTAGCCAATCAACAGCAAAAAGAACAAGATCAAAACGTTTCAAAAATTACAATATCATGTGTATGACCGAACAGGTTTTTTATGTTGTTTTGTTTGTTCGACTTATAGCTGTGATATCATGTGCGATGTTTTTATAGAGTGTGTGTGTGTGTGCAATGTGGGTGATAGTGAGGTTTGCACCCAATAAATAGAACGGATGTTAGAAAATGCACATGCACACATATACAGATCAATTACTAGCTACCACTAGCTAATTTATAGATAATTCCAATTGTTCCAAGTTACAAATTTTAGAACGAAGTAATGAATTTTGTTGATGCTGCTGTCAAAGTTGTTATTGTTTTTTGCTTCGCTGCTGCTAGTTGTAGTGGTGTTTACAATTTAAGGCAACTTGATAATTCATTAAACATATGATTGAACTTTTTATTATGCTTTATTAAATCTCTATAATCTGCATATTCACATTTTCTTTATTTTTAATATTGTTGTAAATTTCTTAGTGGTAATGACTAAAAAAAAGTATCTTTTATTTCTAGTAAGTTTTTTTGTTGTATTTGTAGGAAATACGTACATACATGTAAGCATGTGTGTGCAATATACAATAAATTTTCTTTATTTAGAAAAAATTTAACGAGGTCGTTTTTTGTTATTGATATTTGTTGCTGCTATTCTTTTATTGGCCTTAAACAAGTATTACACTTCATTTTTATAATTTTAATTTCTTGTAATTTTACACATTCTTTTTTTGTTTTTAATTCTCAATTTCCAATACTTATATATTTAGTCATTTTTTTTTTAATATTTTTATTATTTTTAAGAAACACAGAAACAAATTGTAAGATGAAAATTAAATAAAATTATTTGACAGTAGCCAGCTGTTTTAACAGCAACAGAGTACAATAATATCTTGTATTAAACTGTTATATTTCTATGTTATGTTATTATTGTGAATGATATACATTTATTTATTATTTTCTTATTATCTCTTTATTTATGTTTTTCTTTACATAACAAAAACAATAACACAATTACTTTTCAAATCAAAGAAAGAAAAAAGTGTATTTCAAACAAAAAACACACACAAACCTAACACGTTTAAATACTTTTTTAGTCTTATTTTCTGCAAACACACGTTGTTGTATTACATTATGTTTATTTCAATTGCATATGTTTCAATTTTTTTTATTGATTTATATGTTTAATGATTATAAAGTAATGTAATTATATTATTGTTTAAAATTTTCATAGATTACATCAACATATACTTTATTGTTTGTCTGTCTGTTGGCTTAAAATAAGTTTTACGTTTTCTCCATACTTGTTCTTTTTTTTTTTTTTTTTTTTTGTCTGTCCTTCTACATATTCACTTTAAGCTTTCACAATATTCTGGTTTTTTATTATTGTTACTTTTGCTTTATGTTTTATTAAATTTGTTTTAATTTTTTGATTAATTTGTTGTTTTTTTATATATATATATTTTTTTTTTAATTTTACTTTCAAGTTATTAACCACTTTTTTTTTCGTATGAACAAAAATATTAAATTTTCCTTGATTTTGTAACCAGACGATGGTTGCAACTGTTGTCTTAATGTACAATTGTGAATGTATTTGATTTGTATTGTTTTTGTCACCTTTCACATAAAAAGAATAACAATATTAAATGTTAAAAAGAAGAAAGAAAGAAAAAGAAAAATACAAAAAAGCTTACACCCACAAAAATATATAAGTGTTACTTTTAAAAACAGATTTGTACAAATTTTAAAAATATCAAACCAATTATTATTAATTATAACCAAATTTTAATAGTTTAATTTTTATGGTTTAAGCATAATAAAAAGTGTTATATTTGCTACTGTTAATAAGCTTTTTTTACAACATTACTCTTTATTACATATTTAATGATGATTGCTTTTCTGGTAAAAAATGTTGCCCTTTGTTGTATGACGAAGTGCAGAATTAAGATAACATTTTCAATAGAAAACAAAACGGCATTAGATTCTGTACGAAATTTTTAATAATATTATAACAATAATCTTAATCAATCTGATTCTGATTAAAAGTTATTGTAAGTAAAACAAAATTAACGAAACAGTTTAGTTTTGAAACATTTTTGTTAGAGATTCAAAATTATTTTTAAATTTGATTAATAAAAAGCAATTATTTTCCATTGCTCTCTTAATGTACAGATTTATCGAATAGTTTCTTTGTCAACTTGAATAAACAAGTTCAAATTAAAGTGTTTTTTCATCTAATTCTATAATTCATTATTTTCTTATATTTTAAATCTGTATTCATAATTACATAGTTTTTTTTATTTATTTCTCTTCAAGCCTCATATCGTTGTACTGGCTTATCTGGCAACTCTATAATATCTAGGAAACGGAATTTATCTATTACACTTCTTTCAACTGTTATACAAATATCTTGAAAGTAAACAATAATGATGTCATTTAGATTCAACTACTAAATTATAGAAAATAAACATTTAAAATGCATTTAGATTTTATTTTAAGCTTTTTATTACTAAAATGATAAATTCTTTCATAAAGCAAATTACATTTAAAATATACATATATTTATTTTGCTTACATTTAAATAAAGGCATTTTTTGTTTTTTTGCAAATCTACATTATTTTTTTTTTTCGTTTGTGTGTATAAATATGCATTTTGATTTGAATAATTAACTAATGTATGTAATAAAAATATACTATATGAGAACATAAATATCGTCATGAGTATTGAGAAATTGAAACAAATAAAAATGTAGATTTTTGCTTGAGAAATTTAAATGACTAAACAAAGCTTCCACGAATGTATTTTATCTGAATAGATTTTACTTTTTCTTTGCATTAGGACTAGTCGATTGAAATACTGATGAGGCCGACATTAGATTCTCAATATATTGACCCAAAACTTGATTTTCCGAACGTAATTTCAAATTTTCCTCCTTAACCGAATCGACACGTTGCGATAAATCGTCTAAAGTATTTTGTAACTCCAAAACTTGAGTAATTAAACGTGCCTTTTCCTCTTTTTCATCAGGGCTAATTTCGGGATCTAAAGAATTGTGCGAATCAGGTGTTGAACTGCGATTGGTAAAAGAGGATCTTAATGAATCCATTGAAAGACCATTGGGAATGTTTGAACGTTGGTCGTCCTCATTAATGATAACTAAATGATAATTGTTTATTAAAAAGTCAATACATTTTGTTAAACTTAAATTTTATACATACCCTGTGGATCATCGTCAGCCAGAGGTATTGGCTCTTGTTCTTGTAATTTATCGATTAGTGACATAGTTTACTTTCTTCTTTTTTTTTAATGAGCAAATAATTGTTTTAATAATATATTTTTATCATATACAATTTTGTTAAACTAGTTAACAAGTACTTTTGAATGTGTTATTTGTTTAAATTTATAATTTATTTTAATAAATTCTTAACTATTCATTAAAATTTGTTGAGTTGTATTATTTGTCGCTTTTCTCTAATGTTTTTCTTTTCCTCTTTTTTTATTTCTCGCCCCAATTTAACAACTGTCAGTTTTACTCAACTAATCACAGTAGCACTACTATCATTCACAATAATATAGTAAATAAACGACATATGTATGCTTTTGTTTATTATTGAAAAATATGTTAATTAGAAATTATAAAACCTTTAAGAAAATTTTTATGAATTTAAATCGATTATGTAATTGATTTAACATTTATGTAAATTAATATTTTACTCCACGTTTAATTATGTAAAAATGTTAGCACTGGTTGCATGGTGTTACCGTTTGAACAAAGTTTAAAAATGAATTGAAAAACTTCAGTTCAGAAGATCAAAACCGAATGTTTTGATTTGTATTTCTTCTAATTGAAGTTTTAAATACAATTTGAATAACATAAAACCTAAAGTTATATACTAACTCCAATTTCTTCAAACAAATTTGACATTTGTAACTAACAATTAGGTTTATTTTATACTTAATGTTTTGGATTAATATCGAAAATCATATTATACAAAACTATTTATATTATCTATTATCCTACTATTCATGATTAAACATCCTTTAATATGATAATCGTTATTAAAATTAAAAAGATGTCAAAATAAATAAATTAGAGTTATGGTAACACTGTATACAAATCTCATTTATACATTTTCAGTAACTAAAAAAAAAAAGAAAACAAAAACAAAATTTGTAATTTATATTGAAAATTATGACTCCAGATTAATAAAATTTCATTACTTCAATAATATTTATATTTTTCACAATTTTCATAACATAACCTAAAATTTTTTATTATTGTATTAATCCCAAATAAATTAAAAACTACTGATATTTAAAGTTTTCAATTTATCTCTTATTAATTATGTTCTTATCTTAAGTAAATCTCTTATTTTATGTTTTTATTTCTTAATTATTATGGAATTCAAATTTTTACCGGAAAAAGTCTAAGCAGCAACAACAAAATACCAGTGTTACCATTTTGCTTAAATATAATATATAATAATAAATGTCAAAACTCCTTTTAACATCTCTTATTGTTGTTGTTGTTGCATCTAGTACATACGATATTTTTTACTGTTGTTGTGATTGTTCATTTATTTCTGACGCCTTTGAACAACGTTGATAACCGTGCTTTCTTTAATTTTATTCATAAACATTTTGCCAGAAATTAATAAATAATTGTTTTTTTTATATCTAACAATTTAATAACAAAATAAGAATAAAAAATAAAGTGGCAAGTTATAATAAAGGTATGTATTTTATTATTTTTAAGTTATTTCATAATTAGGGGCCATAAGTTACAATGAAGGCCCTAATGTTTTGGTTGTTGTTAAAGTTTAGCAATTGCAAAAATTGTTAAAGAAATTATAAGTGAAAATTAATGAAAATTTACTTTCAATAAACATAATATTTATTTGTTGATTACTTTTTTATTAATATTATTAATAAAGTATATTTTTAGAATATTTTGTTTTTATATGCAATAAAATAAAAACAAAACGTAACAGAGTTGTAATTATGTGTATGGAAAAAGTTTAAACAGATCCTAGTGAATGATGAATTTTGTTTTTGTTAATTTTTGCTAATTTATAAAAACAATGTAAATGTTTATAACAAATTGCAAGAGTATTATTTCTTCAGGTTCTTTTGTAATAAGTTTTCTGCATAATATCTTAAATAGTATTTATATAATCTTGAATAGGTTATATGCCCTTTGTATACCCAACATAAAAATTGATAAAGTATAATCAGTTTGTCATTCCGTATGTAAGATTTTTAAATTTTGCTTATAAAATATTAACACATATGATAATGTGTCGATCTTAATATGACCGCCTGCCGGTTGAATGCTATATAAAGTTCGAGCAGAGCCAAAGCATAGAATGTGATGGTATTTCAACAATATCGAATATAATCTTTAAAACATTATAACAAACATTAATAAATATTAATCGAATTTAAAATAATTTATCAATGTAATCTTATAACTGTGTTGAGGGAATCAAGCCAAATTTAAGGAATAACTGTGATATCATTAGGGAGTTTTGGAGATATGTGTAATGGATTCATTATTTTCAAAGGTTATTAACATAATTTTAACCTTTTTCAAAACATTTTTGTCTTAGGATTGAGAGTAAATCTCCACACTTTACTGAGATAGAACTCTTTCAAAAACAAAAACTTGTTTTCGAAATTTTTCTATTTTTTCAAAAATTACAAAAATAAAATACAATTTTTATATAAATTTTAATCCGAATTTGATCTTGTTAACTATGGCTTAAAGAAATTGGATTATAGAATACTGTAATGTATATATATTTAAGTAAAAATATATAGAATTTTTAAGAAATAAACCTCTACTAAATTGACATTAGAAAACTAGGTAACAATTTCAGTTACAGAGATTGTTGCCATTACATAGATGTAGTTCAGGAACCAATCTTTTACAACTACTTAAGAAAAAGTTGATTTAAAAATTATAAAATTTATCATTAGATTTGTCTTCTATTATCAACATGAAAGTATTTTTCTATATTTTACAAGCTTTTTCGTCAAGATTTTTCTTAAAATAGCAAATTTCGAGTAATAAATAAGTAGTTAGTTTCCTCTGTTAACATTACCACGTTTCTAACCAGTTATAAACATTTTAATAATTTCTTAACTTAATACATAAAACATGAATAAAAGATGAAAAGAAATTATAATTGTCAAAAACAAATGACGGGTATTTAAGTATGAATTAGATTTTTGACAACTGAATTAAGATTTTGATATTGAAGTTCGAAATGAATTATAAGTAAAACGTATAATCATATAGATTTTGGGTAATACTAATTCTCTTTTATGAATCAGGCCTAAATAAAATATAATGAAATACATTGTATTTATAATATGGTATATACATATGTACATATGTAACATAACAGCAATCGAATAAAAAAAGTCAATTTGATTATTATCTAGTAAAAACGCAAAAATTTTATAATGTTATATAAGAAATTTTTAGAGCAAAATGTCTAATATATTTAGAAATATGTCAATAAAATAAGTTAATAATAGCTAGAAGTAATTTTCTAAACAAATTAAATGCCAACACATTTTTACAAACATGCGTACGTTTTATTTTTATTTACATATTTTTGCTACTATTTTATAGAAACAGCTACAACTATACACATGTAAATAAGAAAAGAAAACAAAGGCAACACTTGTTAAAACTTAAAAAAAAAATTATTAAAATTGATTGCAGTTATAAGAATTTGATAAAAGTAAAATATATTTATTAATAATTATAATACAATAACTTACTATGAAATAACATAATATGTTAATAATGTTAAGTAAATTTAAAATAATTATTTATGTTCAAAATTGCCTTAAAAAACAACGCTGTTGATTGCAAAAACAAAAAATATAAAAAGAAAACAGAAACATTGTAGAGATTTATGAATTAGAGTTTAGTTTAAATATAAAAAGGTAAACTTTAGATTAAAAATATTAATATAAATATTTAAGAAATATTAAATATTATATGGTAAATAATAGGAATTATTATTTCTTTTGTTTAATTATTGGTAATCGTGCTGTTCGTCATGACATTCGGTTGGATGTTCATTTACAATTCACAATATTACTAAAAACCAAAAATAACAACAACACTACTACTATTTAACACAACTCGCCAAAAAAACGCCATAGAAGAAGATAATCATTATCATCAACTGAATACAAAATAATAAGGAGAGGAGTTACAACTTTAAAAAACAATGAAGTTGTAAAGGAATTTTAGTTTTCCAAAAGTTTTAATAAGTACAAAAAAAAAAAAAAAAAAAACTTTTGCAAAGTGTATTGAAAAAATTTAATAATATAAAAATACGGAAAATGAGTTCTTTAAATAGTCAACAACAGACGGCACCACCAGGGGCCCAATACTATATAACAACAGGGATGCCACCACCTTTAATTCCAGCTACTGGAACATCCATATTAAAATCAAATATAACAACACAACAATCCTCGAGTGTTCAACAGTCCACAAATGTGGTAACCTCTAGTGTGAATAGTGTGATTGGTGATAATAGTGGAGGAGGTGGTGCTATTAAAGCTTCTAATACCAATGGTAATTTATCATTGGATAATACAAAGTTTATAACAACGAATTCAAGTTATATGCCTGTTTTATTAACAAATCAAACTTTAATAAGTACAGTGGATACTGTACCACAAATACAACAACAACTTCCTCCCAAACTAACGCCCACAACTATGTTGGTTTCAGGAACAACAGCCTCTAATAATGCTAACATACCACTCATAACTGGTAATACTAGCAATAAACCTGTAGTCCTAACATCTACACACAATTCAGGCAATATTACTTATCAAGTTTTATCAGCATCCACACAAAATAATAATTTGGCACCCGTTATAGCAACACCCAATGGTACGGTCAGTGTCCTGTTAGCTTCTTCCCAAACTATGGCAACAGCTGGTAAGTTATTTGCATGATATGTATACATTTAATTAAATTAAAAATTTGTTTATACATTTATTATAAATTATGTAATCTTCAAGATATTTAAAAAACAAACAAATTTAAGTTATAATTTTTACTAATATTAATCTAATATTAGTTGGAAAGAAAATTGTTTCAACTTAAATATCTATTTCAAAATCTATATTTCACGTGTTAACATTTTAACTCTTTCCAAATTTATCTCAAATAAATGTTTTTCTGTTCATAATACTATTTTTCTTTATTATGTATTTGGCTTATAAAAACTACAAATACACATTTAAATATATAAAAATGCTTATAAAACTTCATAATGATGTTTGAAAAAAAAAAACGAGCCAAAACCATCATTATCATGGTCAATACCAGAAATAACAAAAATCTATTCATACATTACAAAATAAATTGACACGCATTTAGAAAACTCAAAATTAGTTAACTTACAATAAAGTTAAATTTGAAGAAAATAAAATCTTTTATTTTAAAGAAAACATTTTAGATAATATTTTAATACTACTTAATGACCTTCCTTTCTAAGCAAGAAAAAAAAAGAAAAAGAAACAAATGCAAAAATATTGCTTTAAATTATTTTTAATATAAACGGGTTTCTTAAGTTTAAATCTTAAAGAAAATGTAATTATTTTCTTTCTTTTTATAAACAATTATATAAAATTATAATTTGTTTTAAACAATAAACGTTTAATTTTACTTTATAATTGAAACATTATTATTCCCATTTGCAATTGTAAATGGTTTTTCTTATTAAGGTGGCCAGCTGTTTATTCAATACATATTTGAACAACCCTGTTGTGTTAACAAAACAATTGAATATAATAAAATTAAGAAAATAAGAATTTCAAAGAATTGTTTAAAAATTCCATATAAATTTATGCAAAATGTTATTTACAAACTTAAATGTTTTCGTTTCGCCAAAAAATTTGAAGTATTAGATTTTAATTCACTTTTTTGACGATTTCAATTATTTTGAATAGAATTTAATTTTAAAGTAGGTTTTTGTTAGAAAACTTAATATTTTTAAAGAAATTTATGTAAAGAAGCCATTTTGTTACTTTTTTTTAATGATTTTCAATACTTTAGATAAAAATTTATAATGGATTTCTATTTATTTATCAAGTTTATATAAAATGAGCTAAAAGCCGCTGAATTTAATGTTCCACTTGGGTCGAAGCATTTGCGTAATACGGACTATTTAGAATATTATGACCTTTGGCACTTATATTTGCAAGTAGAGAATTGCAGATTTCAGAATCTAACCTGAAAATAGACAAATCCGGATTATGCATGATCTTAATTGGGTTTAAGTCTAATTAAACATATTTGGATAAAACTATGATTCAAGATAGAATTAAAAGCTCATTAAGCCTATGAGTTTATTACGTAAATAACTTTTACGATGAACCATATGAGGCCTTATAAATGTAAATATCTGATATAAAAAAATACATTCTAATGTGTCAAATATATTAAAAATTCAATCATATATGTTTGATGCTAGGAAATTTGTTCTAGGCAAATAAACTTGTGATCCTAAATGATACTCGTACCGTTAACTCTGCCTTAATTAAATAAGAAATTAAGAAATATTTATATCTTTTTTATATAATTTTCATCTGTAATTTATAACTTTAATTCTATATTTTAAGGAATATTTATAAATTATCACAACTTTCATCTAATAGAACCCTTCAACATGAAATTTAAAGATTTTTAAAGAACTTACGTTTTAAATCTTTAAATACTAACCTAATGACTCAAGATTTATGCTATAACTATATTCTTCAAAGACTTGAAGCTAAAGGGATTCTTTATAGTCGTACTCTTTTTCCTTTTTTCGATTTGGATTGAAATTTTTTGAAATTCGGTACTTTTCTTATTACGCTTTTCGTACTTGCTTTCTTATGTGTTACAAAATTATATTTTAATTCCATGAGAATAATTTCAAAGCATTATTTAATACAAACAATATTACAGAAAAAAGTACCACATAAAGCACTATTTCTCTTCCTTTAACTTCCAAATTTGCAAAAAGTACCGTACTAGTATCGCTTTTAATCGAAGTTTTTTGAAATTTGATAAGTAATAAAATTATATTTTAATTCCATAAAAAATAATTTCAATATATTATTTAATACAAACAACAATTTTACAGAAAAAAGTACCATGAATAAGTTCTAATTTCCTTCTTAAACTTTTGAATTATCAAAAAGTACCCTACCCATAATTATTTCCTCCCTTAGGTCACGAATACTATGAGAAATTGGTTTATATCTTTATTTGTTAAAAAAATGTTTTTAAGCCCTTTTTTCTCCCATATGGGCCAAATATCAAAATGATGACATACACCAGTTCCCCTTATTTTTTATCGGAACTCAAAAAGTACGAAGTTTGGACTTCTCCCAGAAAACCTGTCTTATCGAAATCTATTCGTAGAGAGACCAATTCACTCTCAAAATTTTCAATTTCCAAGCTTTTAGCGTTTAGGCAGGGGATCGATTTTCTTTTTAACAGTTTCAAAGATATTTAGACAAATTATGACTAACGAAAACTATGTTCTTACGCATTTTATAAACATTACTCCTGGTCACCTTAATATTTTAACTTGTATAATAATAATGATCTTGTTTAATGAATTTTGTTATATTTGTTAGTGAAATTGATTTTTGTACAACATTAGACGTTCAATATATAATTTGTCATAGAAAATGTAGTAAATATTTATAATTTTATGAGTAAAATTAACAAATAAAAAAGTTTAGTAAAGAATTGAAAATGAAAAAAAGTACATTTAGTTAATGATTATTTTCTTTTAATTTCTTATGTAGGTCATGTTGCGGCACCAATTATAATACGTAACACACCATCTACAGCAACAACAAAAGCAGTACAAATAAAACAACAACAACAGCAGCAGCAGCAACAGAAACTACAACATCAGCAGCAGCAGCAACAACAAAAACCAAAATTACATGCATTTAATGCACAAGCATTAAGTGCGGATTTATTAAAACAAATTGTTGTGGGAAACCCTAACTCAGGAACTGCAAATACTACTAATTTAGCACCAGGAACAACATTATTAAAACCAACCATATTACAAAATAAAACTTTAATAGCAACAACACAACAGCAACAACAACAGCAAATTACTAACAAAACTCTTATCAAAAACTCAAAAATGCTAATAACACCCAACCAACAACAAAAACTTACAAATCACAACAATTTAACAACAACAACATCATCATCAACATCACCATCCGATAACTCATCCCAAATGTTTGCTGCCTTAGGTATGGAACTTGTTAAAGCTCCTAGTACTGTTGTAGCACAAACTGTTCAAAAATTGCCCCAAGTTAGTCTCTTACAAAATTCAAACAAAAAATCCAACAACTTAAGTGAAATAATCAATGAAGCTCCTGCTAAAAGTGTTTTAAAAAATCCTAATGAAATTAAAGTGGGCAATTTAAATAGTGAAGTTTCTCTTATTAAGAAACCCAAGGAAATTGTCTCAACATCTCTGCTGAAAACTTCCAATAAAATGTCTACAGAAATTGTGGACAAAAATAAGTTAACAGATTTGGAGAAATCCACAAACAACAATAACAAAGAACAGCAAGTCATAAAGAATAACACAAATGATTCATATTCTTTATTAAAATCTAACAATGATTTAAAGAAATTTTTTGAATTAGAAGAAGAAAACAATACCATTAAAGTCCCCAATACTCCAGTAGAAAAACAAAAATCTTTATTAAGACCTCTTAATGCATCCAACAAATCTCCAACATCAAGAACTGATAAACAACAATTAACCAGTCCCCGATCTCAACGTTCCAATTCATGTAATACTAATCTAAAGGCACACATGTCAGTGGCAACATATAATAATGAAAGAAGACATTCGGAACCGGCTAAAATTGAATTAGCTGAAAATGTTAAAGTTATAGAGAAATTATCTAAAGCCGATAAATCAACGGATAAAATAGATAATTGTAAAGATACTACAATTAAACAAGATTTGGAAGCATTAAAATCGCATGAAGTCGATATATATTTTGAGGATGAAGAATATTTAGAAAGTTCAGGTGATAAATTATCTATTGTTTCGGAAAAATCACAAGATAGTGATAGCAATAGTTTACAAAAACCAGAAGAAATAAATAACGCCAAAACTGCATCACAAAACACAAAGGAACTTGATGAAACAAAGGAGAATGAACAGGAGGAAAATGTAAAAACTAATAATAATAATGAGGAAAACAAACAGGAAATACAAATCGAAAACTCTATAGAATTAGATAAAGAAACTAAAACATCTCTGTCTACAACATCAGATAAAAAGGATAATAATGAAAATAAAACTTCCACTGAAGAATCTGTTGATGGAGATAATGACGATGATGATGATGATGATGTCACTATATTGCCCATGGAAGAAATGGAAATTGAACAAATCGAAATAGAAGATGATGATGATGATGAAGCAGAAGAACTAACAAATCAAAATAAAGAACAACTTAATGAATCTTTACTTTGCGATGAACAAATTTTAATAAGTTCTTCTTCTTCGTTATCAAACAATTCCTCAGATCAAAATTCTGCATTACTAATAAAATCTCCTAAATTTGAGACTACAACATCATCACCATTACTCAAGAAAACTTTAACAGAACCGAAAGTTTTAACACCAAAAGATGAATCCCATTTAAATGGTTATTCTTCTGTATTGGATATGCTTTCCAATTTCAATATGTTAAATTGGCGTGAACGTATTGGTACAGCACGTGGTACAAATTTAAAATTTCAATTAAATGAATTTAATTTAATACAATTATATGAAAAGAGTATGCCGAATAAGAGAATACATACAGCGTATGAAAAGCCCATTTATGAGAGAGAATCTTCACATAGACGACATGAAAATGGCGATCCACCAATCTATTATAGTTGTAGACGTTGTAATGTTCAGGGACCATCAGTGGATTTTTTGGCGCCGGGTAAGATTTTTTGTATTTTAACATAACTAATAATTAGAGAATATGAATTTTTATATTCTTTGGAAATTATTCTCTAAACATTTAAGGATTGAGAATTACATAGTAGGTAAAATTTTATATCTGAAATCGGGTTTGGTTTAAATTTCCCAGGAACACGATAATTCCCCTTAGAAACAAATAACTCAAAAATATTGTATAAATTTACTATTTATTAAAAAAATTCATGTCACAACGAATAGAGTAACAGGAATTTCAGGAATTTTCTCTAAAAATAATCTCTCGAAAACTAAAAAATGTAAAATTTTTGAAATTTTAGAAAATTTTTTAAAAATTTTGTTTCTTTAGGATATTTTTTTATTTTTTAATTTTATTTCTTTAAAAAAAATTGCTACTTTAAAAAAGTTTCAGTTCTTTTGGAAATTTTGTTTCATTACAAAAATTTCCATTATTTTTTGTCCAATTTCATCAAAAAAGGAATCGTAAAATATTTTTTCTTAAAAAAATTGAACTATCAATCAAAAAGATATCATTTTAATACAAATTTTAATTAATTTACCGGGAATTTAGAAAATGTTTTTTCCACGGTATCTAAAATTATACTAAATTTTTCGAAAAATCGATATGTCCATAAGGGTTTTCTACAACGCAATCTAAAATTATGCTCTATTCCTGTAAAAAGGGGAAATCCGGAAGATTTTCTACTATGGGATCTAAACTTTTGCTCAATTCCCGAATCTTGGGACAAAGAATTTTGTAAATTCCATTATTATTAAAAGCAAAAACTAACCAGAACAAAAAAGTTCTGTAATCAGTTAATGCCAAATTGCCAAAGGAGATCATTTATTTTTAATAATATAGCGTTCAGCCTTAACCATTTATATACAAAATGGAACGCCAGCAGCTTTAAGGTAGTGAGAATTATGTAAGACTTAATACATATGAAAAAGTTTAATAGGAACTATAGGAAAAATAGAAGTAACCACTTTTATCTTCTATATAACAATTTAATTTTTTAATTTCCTTTTCAGAATTCTGCTCACTTTCTTGTTTAAAACGAGACTGTCGCAAACGTCGTGACGATAGTGTTAGTCTAATGCGTAAACGTAATCGTCTTCAAAATAATAATGCTCCCATTAATAAAAACTATAGCAATACTATGCAACATAATGACATAAACAATCCACCACCACTATCCTATATTAAAAAACCAAAATTCCGTTGGTCTACTTATATGAATAGTAATTTCTCTACTGTGGCTGCTCCAATATCACTCTTTTTGAATCCTTTCCCCACTGGACCTAACAATTTTATGGTAGGCATGAAATTGGAAGCAATAGATCCGGAAAATTGTGCACTTTTTTGTGTTTGTACAATTATTGATATTATGGGTTATCGTTTAAAGTTGAACTTTGATGGTTATGATAGTGCCTATGATTTTTGGGTTAATGCAGATTCAATGGATATCTTTCCGCCTGGTTGGTGTGCCAAAACAAATCGTATTTTACAGCCGCCCAAAGGTATAGCGGCGAATAAATTCAATTGGGGTGCATATTTGAATAGAGAAAAGGCAGCCGCTGCTCCTAGGCATTTATTTACACATTTAAATTCGTCATCATTGGTGCCGCGTAATCCGTTTAAGGTGAACTAAAGTTATTTTCCTAGAAACTAGAAACATTTCATTAAGATTTTCTATTTAAAACTTTCAGATTGGCATGCATTTAGAAGCAGAGGATTTAAATGATACCGGAAAACTGTGTGTTGCTTCGGTTGCTGATGTTTTAGACGATCGCATACGCATACATTTTGATGGCTGGGATGATTGTTATGACATCATAGTCGATATTAGTTCACCCTATATACATCCTTGTGGCTGGCATGAGGGCCGCCAACAGCTGGTGGTACCACCAGATTGTGAAAATACCGCTTTTAATTGGAATGATTATATACGTAAACATGGTACTGGTGAGGCTGCTAGCGAAGAATTATTTGCCCCACGTGATCCTATAGGTTTTAAACCTGATATGCGTTTGGAAGTTGTAGATCCACGCAATCCATCACTTATCAGACCCGCCACCGTTATATCACACAAAGGCCATCGTGTCAAATTACATTTAGACGGTTGGCCAAATGATTACTGTTTTTGGTTAGAAGATGATAGTCCAGACTTACATCCTATAGGTTGGTGTGATGCTACTGGACACGATTTGGAACCACCACCTGGCTTTCAGATGACCAAACAAAGAATGCCTTGCCCTATTGAAGGTTGTCGCGGCATTGGTAATGCCAAGAAACCATTTGTAGGTGTACATGCCACTCGGGAAGGTTGTCCCTATGCCCCAGAGAATTGGCGTCTCGTTGTAGAGAAGCCACAACGTGTAAACTATGAAAATATTGTTAGAACTTTGCCTAAGCCTAACAAACAATCAATGGCTTTACATATGACTTCGCTGCAGTCACGTTTGAGTGAGCAACAAATTTTAGAACGCATACAAATATTGGACAATATTAAGACACGTAATGTTGTAGTACAACAAGATAAACTACCTAGTAATCATGTGGATTTACTAAACAGTTTTACTCTTTCCAATCTAAAGAAAGAAGAAACTAAATATTCTAAAACTTCCACTACTACCTCCTCCACATCACCTACTTCAGTTAATGCTGGTAATTCAGAAAACAATGTTCTCGATGTAAATCTTGATATTGCTAAAGAATTTCTTTACGATTATGGACCACGTCTTCAACAAACTTATAACCTCTGGCAAAAGAATTTTACATTTGATACTGAAAAAATAAAACGTAATCCCCTTGAATGGTCTACCACAGAAGTAAGTGTATTTGTAGATCTTTATCTTAAATGTCGCAAAACTGCTGCACTCTTTAGTAGCGAAGATATAGATGGTGAAGCGTTTTTATTATTACAACAACAGGATCTTACCGAAAAATTAGGTTTAAAATTGGGTCCAGCCGTTAAACTTTACACTTGTATTTTACAATTGCGTACATTGGCCGTAACTAAATTTGAGACTTCTTATAAACGTATAGCAGGGGCTAAGAAATAAAGAAAAATTTTAAATATTAACTTATTCAAGGGTTGTTAAAACTTAATAATGTAAATGAAATTAATAGTTTTGTTAATTTTTTTTTTATTATTTTGCATAATAGTGGCCATACATTGTTAATACATATTGTTAAATTTTTATTTTAGATTTCAATCCTAATCTTCCTAAACAATTCTAAATATATCTTTGTAATGTATAAGCTGTGGAAGGCAACGTAATTGAGCATAATATCTACATAGTTTTTAAATCGTTTGTCATTAATAAGTTTTTTTCTCTCTCTTTTAGTTTTAAGTGATTTACAGGATTTTAGCCTGTACAGTTTCTTTTGAATGATTTATCATTAATAATTAATATAAAAAAACAATCAAATATTGGATAGTTATGTAAATATTATATATAAACAAATATATAAATATGTGATTTAAAAAATATATAAAGTTCATAGTGTGTTTGATTTTTGGAAACATAATTTTATATTATAATCTTAAAAGCTGACCAAGAAGCAATAGAACTTGTTGCTATAGTGGTTGATTTACTGGTTAAATAATTGACAATATTTTACTGAATAAAATTCGGTTCGTTCCGAACAAGAGATTCAACTGTCGTAGTAATATAAGTTACTAATTTTCTTATTTTTGTAACCACAAAGAAATGACAGAATCTTACTTTTAGGACATGAATGGTTTTCATTTTCCCATATAGAACCACTAGATTGACTGGTCCAAAGAACACCTTTTAAATATGTAAATATTAAATCTAAAAATCCATGTTTTTCCCAACTTTGAAATCGAGTACATACTACAGAAAATATTTACTTTTTTTGCTGATCTTTAATTGATAAACAAGAACATAAATTTTAACAGAAATCATTCAATATTTGCATGAATTATGCGCCATTATTTGGGGAAAGAAAAACCTAACGAAAATTTTGAATTTTTATTTGAACACCAATGGTGTTCACTTCAAACATCTCATAGTTCATTAAAATTTTTCACCGTTGAAAATCTCAAACCACAAGAATCCAACGGCGGCATGACAATTACTTTTAATTAATAAATATTATTTATTTGTTAGTTCAAAATAGATAAACATTTTTACTGATTATTATTAATATAATTGTTGGAAATTTTTGAAAATAAAAAGTTTCAATATATGTTTATTCAAATAATAATAAAGAATTTTCTTACGCCGTCATCTTCATTATTTTTCGACGGTTGTTTTAAATGTTGTAAAACGTCGGCGTATTAAACACACTTTTTGACAACTCTGTTTTAGTGCAGTGTTGTATTTTGAGAACAATGCAACTCTACGTGTTAATCAATTACAATTTTCTAGCAGTTTTATTACAGCAGTCTAGTTCTGTGTGTTTTTCATTATTTGGTTGTGAAGAAGCCGATTAGGTTTTTATGTGTGTTTTTAGTACGGGTTATTTTTTGACGCCAATTTATCGGTTGAAATTGTACAATTATTTATAAAAAACAACAAAAAAGTGAAATTTAACTAAGCCCACAAAACATAACACCAAAATCAAATGGAATATTTTGCGAAAAAGTGTTGAAAACTTTATGATAAATATTGTAAAACTGACGACTGGCACAAGTGATTACTCTTACGTTTTTTTTTATACACCACCAATAGCAGGCAGCGTTTTTTTTTTCGTTTCTGCTCTTCTATTCGTTTCGCTTGTACATTTTGTATTCCACCTCATTCCGTAGAGGCGGACGGGGATAAAAAGTGAAAAAATCTGTAAAAACGAACTTTATAAAATTTAATGAACTATATACCGAAAAATTGCGGAAAATTTTGTGGAAGAATTTTTTGTTTAATGAAACTACAACTGAAGTGTTTTGTTTGTGTAGTTTGCTAAAAGAAGTATAACAAAAAAAGAAACAAAACGGCTTTAGGTGGGCCGCATACAATCATTATTATTATTACACTCGTGGAGTTCCCACTGTGCGTGCTGTACTTCTAAAAAATTTACCAGCACACACATTGACGAGGGTTTGTTCTTGTATAATAAGTTTCTTTGACACATAATCTGGCTGAAACTTTCAACAATTCAATAAGGAATTATAAAAATAAAACAAATATTAATACGAATTGCAGGTAAATATTGCAGAAATGTTAATTTCAATTTTCCATATATTCAATATTATTTTTTTGATTTCTTTTTCTGCCTCATTTTCTTTATTACCCTACTGTCTGTGTCTAGTAGGTTGTGTTTTAGTTTGTTCTTCTTTTTGTATGTATGTTTTATTTTTTGTGAGTCTTTCTTGTCTCATTTTATCGTGAATGTGAGTCGTTGTTGCTCCGATATATGTGTGTGTATACGTTGTTGTTAGTTTTATGTTTTTTTTTCTTTGCGCATCACAACGGCGGGAAAAATTTTATTGAGGTGACCAGATTCATTAATGAAATAAAAAATAATATTGTTTCAAGTAAAACTTTGTTTTGTTTATTTTTCAACATTTTATTGACCTTAGTAGTGAAATTATTAAATTTAATTATAAATACATACATATGTATGTACATACTTATTATAAATTATAAATATTTATGAGATTTATTGTAATTCTTGTCAAAAGTATAAAATTTGTGGTGGAACTTAAAAAAAACTTTTTCTGTCAATTTCGGATTAGATTTAAAACTTCGAATACTTATTTTTTTTATATAATATTGTTTCCTATGATAACTTCTAGATGTATTATAATAGATTTTTAAAAATTTGACACTTCTTGCCGATATTTGTTTTTTTTTTTCTTTTATTTCCTCGAAATCGGATATTTAATGGGAGTAAATTTTGAACGGATCTGACAAATGGTTTACCTGATATAAGTTTTAAATACCGAAGTCTTAATCCGTATAATTTGTATTATTTCATTAAAATTAAGGTACGTTCATTTGAGAGGTCACTTTTTTCCTACTGGTATGAAGATGGTCCTTAAAAATGAAAAAACCAAAACAAATTTTTCCGCTCCAGATGCTAACATACAATCAAGGACATCAGAACTTTTAATCTTTTATTAATGGTCTCGTTACACAAATTTGTATTAAGGACTCAGTTTGATTGGTATAGATGTAGATTTACTTAGGGAATTTTTCGCTCATCTTTAAAACTCATATTTAGGAAGGATTTATAAAAAGCCTTTTTTTGTTCATTAAAATTCTGATAACAAATCCCTAAAAAATTTAATACTTTCTTTGTATCTTTACTTTCAGTTAATGTCTATTTATTCCCCTTTATCAAATAGTATACTTGTGGATAATTTAACACCGATATGGAAGAAATATCAAGTTTAGATTCATTTCAAACGGATGAAGCAAATTCATCAGCACGACCGGAGTCTGAAAACACCCAACATTCTTATAAAGATGTAGAAGAAAACACAGCACCTGGTGGAGGAGGTGGTGATGGTGGTGGTGGTAGTGGTAGTGGCGCTACAGATACTGGAGAGGGTAATGATGCGACCAAAGATAGTAATGCCCCCGACGAAGAAGGAGGAGGAGGAGGTGGAAATGAAGATGATTTTGAACAAATTTCAGAAGGGACATTTGAAGTAGATGAAAATTCACGTGCTACATCATCGGGAAGACCGCAAGAAGAAGGTAGAGTTGGAGGCGGGGATGAGGGTGGAGAATCTAGAGATTTTGAAGAAGTTGATCCTAATGTATCGGCCAATAATCAAACAGCAGCCAATGAAGAATCTAACATGTTGGGAGAAGCTGATAATACTTTGCCACAATCGGGTGAGGAAGATGATAATGCAATGGATGTTGATCAAGGTGGTGATAATCGAAACGATGAAGATGATGATTCAAATAATAAAAACTATGAACGTAATGATAATGAACAACAAGATGAATCTATGGAACCTTTACAGCAAGAAGCTGATGATGAAGAAAGAGAACAACAAGAGAATGAAAATGAAAATAAAGAAGATGACGAGGAGGAAAAAGAAGAGGATAAAGATAAAGAAAATGAGAATGAGAATGAAAATGAGAATGAAAATGATAATGAGAATGATAATGAGAATGAAAATGATAATGAGAAAAAAGGATCAAACGAAACAGCTGAAGCTGATGATGATGGTTTGTATTCTGAGATAATATTTAATTAAAAATTATTAACAACTCAAATTACAGAACCTGTTGAAAATGTACAAGAACCAGAAGAATCTGATGTTTGCTTAATTCCTGATGACACAGAATCAACGGTTACTGACGCTGAAAAAGAACAAGCCATATTAGCTCGTGAAAATGCAGAAAAGGCAGGAGAAGAAAAGGACAAAGAAGAGGCAGAAAAGAATAAAGAGAGTAGTGATAAAGGCACAACAGACAATCAACAAACTGATTCATATTCTCATGAAGCTCGAGGTAAGTTTTTAAAAAATTTATACATATATTTTTTATCGTATATAATTAATAATGTATTTTAGTTTTAGTTAGAATTTTAGTTGTTAATTATATTTGTATTTATATTTTTATATTATGCTCAAGCTAACAAAGAAGCTGGAGCCATAGATCATAATACTGTAAATCAAACAAATGATGATATCAATGAAGATTTACAAGGTAAATTTGATAAGATATATATGTATGAAAGTGCTTTATTACATTTCTGGAACAGAAATTTACAAAAAAAAAAAAAAATGAATTAATAGAGAATTAGAACGGAACAAGAAATACAACACTATTAGAAATAGAACTGAATTTGCTTTATCCATACTTTAAGAGAAGGATGTATCCGAACTTCAACTATATAAAGCCAAAAACAATTTTTGCTTAACAAATTTAAAATAATATTGATTTGTATCTGGCTACACCAAACAACAGATATACTTCTTTCTTCAGCAGGTTATTGTTTTGACCTTTCAAATTACAAAAATTATGATTTCATTTAAATTTTTTTTTTATTCTGGTCCCTGATTTCTGTTTTATTTATAACAATGGGAACTATGCAAAGTAATGGACCGATTAGAATAAAATTTGGAACATTGTATTTAGACCCCAAGAAATTATACATCTAGTTTAGAGAGTTATAGGCATTATTTCCTTTGCAAGAACACATTGTGAAAAATAATGGCCCAATTATGACCATTTTTAACAGGCTTCACCTTATTGTAAGTAATTTTAGTAAAATGTCTAAAGAACAGAACAGACCTATAGAAATTATACATTTATTTTAGAGAGTTATAGGCATTATTTCCCTTGCAGGAAAACATTTGTTGACGGCTGTGAAAAACAATGGCCCAATCATTACCAATTTTTAACAGGCTTTACCTTTTAGTAAGTAATTTTAGTAATATGTTTAAAGAACGACGTCTTTCCCATCATATTAAAACATTTTTGGTTGTAAAACTCACATTCTGGAAGAACATTCGTATCGAGGCTAAGTGCAATAATGACCAATTGAAATGACATTTGGAACATAAGTTTATATCTACAGACGTTATCTACAAAGTTATGTGTGTGTGTGTACTTAATTTCAATAAATTATACTCATATTGTAGGCGGGCTATGTGAAATAATGAACAATTTCGTCCTTGGGCCAAAAATAGTCTGTTCCAAATTTGAAGACGATAGCTTTAAATCATGGACAGACCCACAGCTAGATCGACAGACGGACCGACACCGTTAAATCAACTAAAACTACTACTAAGAATACTTAAAGGTGGGTGGGTTTGGGGATTTCTTCTATATAAATGCATTATACCCCTCTAACTATGGTGGTTTAGGTTATAAAATAGTTTAACTCAAAAATTATCATATCAATTCTTCAATTTGAGATGCTAAAGAATAGGTTGTTGTATCTGTTGGCCTAATAACTCTTAATTTGTTACCAACCTAAATTGATTTGTACTTTCTTGATCAGGTCATTCATTGCTTTTTAAAAATACATTAATATAAATTGATTATTCTTAATAATATTTTTCAATTATCTTGCGAGAATGTAATATTTATTCAAAATTTTTCCAAATTTTTCCCCCAAAATGGAAAAATTTGTAAAATAATGTTATGCCTAAAATAATTTAAGAAAAAAACGTACATTAACCTTATAATATCCACAATATTACAGAAAATAACTCTAACGAAAATCCCGATACGGAAGAGCCTCTATTGGAAGAAATGCATTCAAGTACATTTGAAGCAAGTACGGGTGCCAAAACCATTATAGCTTGGATTGTAAACACTCAACGTAAATGTGTACAATGTAGTGAAGAAAAACCTTGCGGTTTCCGTTATAAAAATTCGGAAACATATGAATTCGAATATTTGTGTGATCAAAGTTGTTGCACCAAATTTATGGACGATAATGCGGGTAAATATTTTGTACGACGTAAAAAATTCTTAATTGAAGAACTACCGATTGCCACTGAGAATAAAGAAGATGATGAGGAAGTCAAAGATCCTGAGGCCAATAAGCATTCATGTTTACAATGTAAAGATGAGAAGACATGTAAATATTTCTTTAAGCAAGATGATGACACCTATTATATTTGTAATGATGATTGTTTCAATTTATTGAATGCCGAGGAGCCAGATAAATTTAAATTGAAAAGACACTCGATTAGAGTGCGTAATATTGGTGCTACCACAATATCCAATGATAATGGTAAAAAAACGGGAGAAGCCGAATCACGTGTTGTAGCACGTACCGCAGCAGAAGCGGAAGCGGCACGTCTAGAGAGAGCAGCTAGTTTTGTGCGTCGCTGTTCGGATTGTTTTTCGGAAATCACTCTGGGCGATAAGAATCTTATTTGGGAAACTATGGATTTCTGTAATGAAATTTGTTTGGGTAAATATCAACGTACTATAGGTGCCAATTGTCAAACGTGCCATGGTGATGTACCGCATCCAGCTTTGGGTAAATATTGTGTGCGCTTTGGTTTCGATGTACGTCAATTTTGTTGTGCGGCTTGTTTGAATGAATTTAAAAAGGGTTTGAAGACATGTTCCTGTTGCCAAAAAGACATTTCATCGGGCAATGAAGGTTTCTTGGCTCCTGTAGGCGACAAAGAACAATTTAAAGACTTTTGTTCGCAATCTTGTATGCGTCGCTATGATAATATAGCAAATCCGAAAAAGAATATGCGCAATGATGTGTGTGCTGTGTGCAATAATGATAAACCAGTGCGCGTTGAAATCATTTTAGATGACAAAGAACATAATTTTTGTTCGAATCCCTGTTTCTCAGCCTTTAAATTTGTTAGCAACATTGTGGCCGATCAATGTGGCATGTGTTGTAAATACTTTGAACGCAAAGCTACCGAATCGTTTACAATTTATTCGGAAAAACGTGCTAAAGTATTTTGTACACGCGTTTGTCTAAATATTTATATTGTTCTAAATCGTCGCATTGTCTCATGTCAATGGTGTAAAGTGAAGAAATATAATTTCGATATGATTCTTAAGCAACAGGATAGTCAAGAAGTTCAAATGTGCTCCCTTAATTGTCTAACTTTATATGGTGTATCAATCAACGCTTTTTCACGTACAGTCACTAAATGTGATAATTGCTCGAATATGGCTACACCACAATATCATCTAACTATGTCGGATGCTTCTATGCGTAATTTCTGTACATATCAATGTGTCATGCAGTTCCAAAGTCAATTTGCTAGAGCTCCGCTTACTTTGGAAAGCGACAATGCTAAGTCATCGTCAAATGTTAGTTCAGGAGGATCGTCACATCAATCGGGAGGAAAATCTAGTAAGGGATCAGCACCATTCCCTACGGGTTTACCGAAACGCGTAAAGCTAAAAGGAGGATCACAACAGCAATCATCATTACATGTGAGTAAAATAATTTCATATATGTATTTAAAGTGATTTGGTTTTTTTAGAAATTTATTGTAACTAACCATGACCCATGATAAGGAGAGGCCCTATTGCTTCTTATAGAAACGAAAGGTATATATGTATATCTAATATACATGTACATTTTAATCAAACAATTTTATTTACATTAATTGTTTAATTAAGAATATATAAAAATAAGGATGAAGTATTACAAAGTATTCCAAGTTTTCATAGTTATCAGAACAAGAATAGATATGAATTTTAATAATAAACAATTTTCATATAAAATCAAGTAGTTCAGTTTTTGATTCAAATCTAAGTTGATTTTCAATTCCTTAATAGATTTTCGATTAAAGTTTACAATCTAAAAAAAACGGGTGTGCGATTCTTAAAATGTACTCCATTATTAGAAGATTTTGAATTTCAATATATAACCATGATTTTTATAAAATTTTTTTTCTTTATACATTACTCTTCTACTTGTAAATAAACAACTCTGATTTTTTAAAAATTGTAATAGATTATGACTGTTTATCATACACATTTATATAGTCGTCTCTTTTACTCTTATTTAGTTTATAGGCTAACGAAAACTATAAAGAAATTTAACGCTAATCTACGAAAGAAATTAATTTCTGTTCTAATTATATTAAATTTAAAATAAAAATCACAAATTTAATAAAAATTTCTTTAAAAATGCGTTTTAAAAAACAGATGAAATTACCCGCAAAAGGTTCAGCTTCCAAACAAAAACAACCAACCATGCCTGTTATATCAACAGTTTCATCATTAGCTAGTGGAGAAACTGAGACTATGATTGGTAATGTTACCGTTAGACGAACTCGTATACGCGGGCGTAAAGCAGATTCTCCGCCACCAACACCGCCTCCAGCACCGGTTACAAATAACAATCAACAATTATTAAGAGGTAGAGCGCGCAAGAGCGCCATCATAGAACGTTCACTAACCCCTTCACCACCCAGAACTAATAGTAAACGTTCAACAGCCAGTGGTACCGGTAGTAGCGGCAGTGTTGTCGAGAAGGTAGTTGAAAAGGTTACAGTACAAACAGAAACTAAAATTGTTGCTGTACCACCATTTCCACCAGCAGTTAGAAATGTTCAGACAAGCTGTAAACCACGCACAGCAACTGTTGGCATACAATCGGAACCTGAAACCGTTTCAGTGGGTATACAAACAGAAAAGGACTATTCGAACAAGGTATTGATACCGGTGCCGGTGCCTATTTATGTGCCACAACCAATGTACATGTACTCCGCACCCTTTCCAGTGCCAGTTCCTATTCCACTTCCCATTCCTGTACCCATTTTTATACCTACTACACGTAACTCTGCTCAGGGCATTATGAAAGAAATCAAGAAAATTCAAGATAAAATGCCTGCTGATCCATTTGAGGCTGAACTTTTAATGATGGCTGAAATGGTGGCGGAAGAAAAACGTGAATCCGATTCTGATTCGGAAGATGAAGTTAAACCAGATCCTGCTGTGGTTTCGTTGCAATACAATAACAGTGTACAACAAGTGGATGTAACTAACAATCAATATGGTGAAGATGTTTTACAAATGGCTCTTAAAATGGCAACTGGAGATTATGATCAACCCACGAGTACCATTGATTTAGAGTCAGCGGTAACGGCAAATACAATAACAAATCCTCCGCCAGGTATGGTGCAACACGACGATTCCATGAGTCATATGAGTGGTCATCATATGCAACAACATCATATGATGGATGCTCAAAGGTATGTTATCTATTAAAGAATATTAGTAAAAGGTATGTAAATATTTTCATTCCAATTACAGAGGTGCTCGTGGTCGCAAACGTGGCGCTGCTGTGGTTTCATTAGTCTCTCCGCGCAATAATCGCTCACCGGTTAAACGCCAACGTATTGAAGAAATGGAACAAACGCCGCAACAACCACCGCAGCCTATGCAACCAGTTGAGAAACCCGATGCCAATATGTGTCTCAAATACACATTTGGTGTTAATGCCTGGAAACAATGGGTTATGACTAAGAATGCTGATATAGAAAAGAGTTCGATGAGAAGACGTCCATTCAAAACAGAACTACTACAAATGACCGCCGACGAGTTAAATTATTCATTATGTTTATTCGTCAAAGAAGTGAGGAAACCGAATGGTACAGAATACGCTCCCGATACCATATATTATTTAGTATTGGGTAAGTTATTTCTTTTGTTATTAATAAAAATTTTAAATTATAATATTTTCCTTTACTCTAGGCATTCAACAATATTTATATGAAAACGGACGTATTGACAATATATTTACTGACACTTTCTATGAACGTTTTACGGATTGTTTAGACGAGGTGGCACGCAAATTTTCAGTGCTTTATAATGATTCTCGTAAGTTTATTTTTAAACAGCATTTTTCTTTTCCAATTTACATCAAATTAAATTATTGAATTATTTTCTAGAATATATTGTAACCCGTGTAGAAGAAGAACATCTGTGGGAATGCAAACAATTGGGCGCTCATTCACCGCATGTTTTATTAAGCACTCTAATGTTTTTCAATACAAAACACTTTAACTTAACTGTAAGTATTTATTTTTGTTTTTATACAATTGAAATTGGTTATGCATATATATATATTTTTTTTAGACCGTCGAAGAGCATATGCAATTATCATTTTCACATATTATGAAACATTGGAAACGTACTGGTCAAACAGCTAAAACACCAGGATCACGTAATGTCTTATTACGTTTCTATCCACCACAAGCAGGACTTGGTAAGTTTTATTTTTTAGGGTGGCATTTCATTTTGTTAGTTTTTTTATTTGAAATTAAGTCAGTTGGCTTTTTGGAGAAATTGTCTTTAAATTTGACACAGGGGCCATTATTTAACTTATGCATCAAGTTTTATTATAATCGGCTCATTCATTTTTGGTTTTATGTTCCCTTTGTTCCTATAAGAATCATAGGGTTTAATTAATCGGTTAATGTTTAAAATGAGCATTAGAATAAACTACTTCCTATAGGAATCATAGAGTTTCATTAATCGGTTATTGTTTAAACTTAGCATTAGATTAAACTACAGTATCTGTTTCTGTCAAACACAATTGCTTTACACTTTTATAAAGAGAGACTTTTGCTTCAAATTAAACACCTACTACTCCATACAAAGTTCCTTCACCATCGATTCTATATATATTCGCCGTTGACTCACCATGTTTAGCAGACATATTTCAGCTTTAGACTTTCATAAAATTGATCAGGATACATGACAGCAGTGTATTCTAATTTAAGCTATGTAGCTGATGACACAAAAGCTATTGCTCGGCAAATACTTGATCATAGATGCTTAAGTTCAATAGAGGAATCTAGAAAAAGTTTAATTTCCCAATCTGACAGAAATACCTCTAATGTATTCTTGAAAATTTAATCATGAGCTTAAGCAAAATAATTAAAATTTTCTCTATAAAGATTTGTTGAGATTTTTATTGAAATAAGTTTATAAATTTCTAAATTCCCTCCCTTTTTCTCCCGGGATTATTCCCTGTTTTTAATATCTAAATTAATAATTAATATATTAATACAAAATGTTGATCATGATCTAGAAATGATAATAAACTTTAATTTTCTTTATTAATTTCAGAAGCTAATCCCCGCAAAAAGAAAGTTTATGAACAGCAGGAGAACGAAGAAAATCCCTTACGTTGTCCAGTTCGTTTATACGAATTCTACTTGTCTAAATGGTAAGTTTAATATTAACAATTTATTATTGAATTAATTATGAAGAAATTAAATACTTTTAAAAATTTTAATTTGTTTCTTTTGAGAAATTAATTGTAATAATTTGATGAAAACTTTGGATAAATTATATGAATGTTTTTCTTTTTTTTAACAGTCCGGAAAGTGTTAAAACACGTAATGATGTCTTCTACTTACAACCAGAACGTTCTTGTGTACCCGATTCACCTGTTTGGTATTCTACACAGGCTCTTAGTCAAGAGTCATTACAAAAAATGTTACATCGTGTAAAAATGGTTAAGGAAATTAATATAGCATTATTGACAAGTTAATCATCTTAATTTTTTTGGTTTTTTTCTTTTTATTATTATTGGTAAAGATGATTAAGCAACGAAAATATACAAACACATACACACAAACACATACAGCACATTTAAATAAACAAAATCATTATGATTTTAATTGCTGCTTAAAGCGTGCAATTTTCTATAGAATTATATTGAATAAAAACACAAAAAAAAATTAAAAATTTACAAAAGTTTCTTAATTTTTCATTTGGCAAACAGAACTTTTCTCAAATTTTTAAAAATAAAGAAAAAATCTTAAAGAAAATAAGAAATAATGGAAATATAATAAATAAAACAATATAAAATTTATGAAAAGTTTGAGGGAGAGTAGTTATAAACATTGTCTGTAATATATTTATAGAAGTTTTCAGTTTAAAATTAAGTTTCAATATCCATTTTAATTTGCTATAATAAAAATAAGTTTCTAAGTTAAGCAAGAAAAAAAAATGCCTCTAAAACTTTTGAAAACTAGCAGAATTTTTTGAAAATTTCCTAAACTACTTTTAAATTTTTGAAAAATGTAACAATTTCAAAAGAAATTTTAGCTAAATTATCAAAAATATTAAGTAAAGTTTATGGCCAATCTCTCAAATTTAAAATATACCACAAACATTTTGGGGAAAAGTTACAATAAAAAAGAGAAATTTT
>JACGTJ010004737.1:3055-14072 GCA_014858695.1 Chrysomya rufifacies | reverse complement strand
TTCAGTTCTAGTTCAGTTCTAGTTCAGTTCTAGTAAAGTTCTAGTTCAGTTCAAGTTCAGTTCTAGTTCAGTTCTAGTTTGAGTTCTAACAGAAAAATTTTGTCATTTTTCAGAATCTATACCCATGTTATTGAAAAACATAACTGGTTTAACGCAATATAATCCTCATTTCTTTAATCGTTGTTGAATATTTTTGGTATTCTGGTAACTCTGTTTAAAAATCTCTTTACTTTTTAGTTTTTTTATCCCTGTTTTTGGACATAATCATTTTTGTGTTGTCCACAAAATGATATTGTATCACCAAGTGACAACACATGCTGATGACAGATATATGTATGTTGCTCTATGTTTTAATATAACATGTAAGTGTTAGATAAAATGTATGTGTTTATGTACTTTAAAGGGCATATCATTTTGTATGTTATTGATGTTACATAAAATGAAGTTGTAATTTAGCACGCACTCAAAGTCAGTACGCTATTGGAGAAACAAAAATTTTAAATACAATTTTATAGCCTCAATGACAAACAAAATAACGAAACCTCTCTACTGTAATCAAAGTTGTTAATATACATTTTTTTCGAAATTTTTTGTTGAATATGCTGATATTTTAAATTTGGTGTAATTTCAGTTTAAAATATAAATTTTTCATATATAAATGTATGAAATGTAAATATTAACAAACTATTTTAGTTCATGCATATATATAAAATACACACAATTTATACCACAATGATACAATGTTATAAATTTCCACAAATATGCATTTGTATGAGTCATTTCATTTTAAATTTAAACATTAGGTAACTTTCTAAAAATTATAGTTCGGAAGTCGGAAATACCATAATGCTTTCCCTTTTAGATATCTCTTAAAAAAACCTTCATTCTAAGTTGATTGAAATAAAATTATTCTCTATAGACGTCCATAGTTGAGGGGAGTATAATGAGTTTGTTCAGATGTTTGTAACGTACAATATTACACATCGGACTCATACCTTAACAAAACCTTCCGACTCAGAATCACTTCCTGTGACAATGTAACGAAATCCGCCAGTCCTTTGAATTCGCAATTCTCAAGAACTCTTAATAAAGCGACGAATCATATTTAAATTGTTTATAATCGGTAGATTTTACTTAGGACCCATACAAATGTATCCCCGGAAGGAGTTTTAAGTCTATATATAGCTTAAGTAGGTGCATAATCTAACATTATAAGTTTCTAATAGACCTTAATTAATTTAATTTCAATCGGTCCATTATTTCGCTAAAAATGAGAACCTCAAGGCATAATATAGTTAAATATTTTTTCTAGTGACAATTTTGGAGAATCATGATAGAAATTTGGCAGAGATTGCTTATTTGAGATAGCTACGAAGTCTGTTGAACTGGATCGTAATCGGTTCACTATTTCACCTAGACCCCATACAAATATCCGCCACGAATTGAGGCCATAAATCCATAAATTGCTAAAATATGTGTAATGTAATGATATTTGGTATTTATAAGTTTTTAGTTGACTGCACATTTTACTTTAATCGATACAATTTTCGCATGCCTACCCTACATAAGTTTTCCTAAAGTTGGGGGGGGGGTTGGTGTCTAAGCAATATCGGACATATTTTAATAAAAATTTGCACATATTACAATTTTAGTACAACAATAAAGCCTATTTAAATTGACTATAATAGGTCTACCATTTTACCTAGTCTCCAGCTATTTGAATATCCTCCGAGTGCCCTTGCTGATTAGGCCTAACTACTACCCATCTTTAAAAGGCATAAAGGAGAAAGCGAGAGGGCGAAATGACAACCTTCAATGAAACTTCGTGTAAAAAAGAAATAGTGTTTGCGAACCTAGCGAAGTGTCTTATAATGGGCCAACAAAGCATTAGTATAGCAACAACGCCTGTTGGAATTGACTATAATAGGTCTATCATTTTACCTAGCCTCCAGCTATTTAAATACCCTCCGAGTGCCTTGCTGATTAGGCCTAACTACTGCCCATCTTTAAAAAGGCATAAAGGAGACACCGAGAGGGCAAAGTGGCAACCTTCAAAGACACTCCGTGTAAAAAAGAAATAATGTTTGCAAGGCTAGCGATGTGTCTAATGATGGCCAAACAAAGCATGTAACAATATCTGTCAAGTCCCTGAGAAAAAATTGTAACTACAAATCTAAAGTTATTAATTTTATGAAAAACTATGAAATATCTCTGATTCACTCAATTTCATTTCCTTGCTGATTCATACAAATTTAGGTATACTTGGTTCATAAATTTCCAATGGTACGTGTACATTTCCTTTTTTTTTTCGTTGATTAAAGAAAATATTTAACTTTTGTTGTGTAAATAAATTTGATGACAAATCCATATTAAAGCAATTAAAAAGCAATACAATTCAATGGATTTTTTTTTTTGGTGGTTTTTCAACTATTAATTCACTAGGGTTTAAATAGGCGTTATGCAAAAAATGTGTATAATATTTGATTTTATCTACGCGACAAAAATTTGTGTATAATTAATTTAATAAAAACAGTTATAATCGTAAGTTTTTTATTAATAAATTTTCGGTAAAACACGTTTTTATTATATTTTTTTGTTATATATATACACACATAATTTCCTTTTTTAAGATAATCCAATTTAAATTAAAATATTTGACATGTTTAATAAAAACAAGTTAGAATGTTATAAACGGCTTGTCCGAATCTTTAACACCCACCATCTAAGTGGGCGGAGCACCACTTTTTTTTACCAAGTTTCTCTTAGTTAACTCCGATACATCGAAAATTTCATCCTTTACCTCCATTCATTTCACATTTGTGGCATATTATATCACAAAAGAACCAATATCACGTATTTTTATGTGTGGTTTGTTCACGCCCATTTTTTTCCAATATTCTTCCTACTATCTAACAGTCAGTGTAAAATTTCATCTTTGTACGTTCTTTCCTTTCATATTTAGGAAGAAATATGGCTAAAAAACATATTTTTTATGAGCGGGAAGAAAAATTGGCGGGTCACGCCCATTTTTTTCCGATCTTAGTATTCCATTACTTTATTATGAATGACCTTAAATTTCATATTTGTACGTTCATCTGTTTCATAATTGTGACATATTATGAACTAAAATGCTCCAAAATTATAGATTTTCATGGGCTTTTGTTCCATAACTTCTTTATTTATAATTCAATTCTGTCAAATTTTCAATACCAAACAAACCTTATATTCCTGTGCTTTCAATAGACACATAGATAGATGGACATCACAAGACGAATCGACTTATAATCCCCTGGTAAGGAGAATATATATACATATTGAGGTCTTTGTACAAATGGTTTTCATAGACAGCCCGACGAACGAATAGACATCGTTAAATCAACATAGAAAACGATTCTTAGCCGAAGCGTATACTTAATGGTGAATATTTTTTCTCCCTTTATTTTTGTTCATACAAACGCATTGTGGGGTATATAACATATTCGTGAAGGCAAGAGTTTTGATTAAATCATATCGTGACCATCGCCTAAGTCCATATTAAAAGGAAATCATTATTAAATGTAACCATTTGTTATAAAATATCGACGTTTACAGATTTCTCATAAAATATCGATTTTAGTTATGAAATATGAACCATTTTCAGTCTGAGATATCATAGATAGATTTAAGATGCCTCAAAACAATATCGATTATTAACGTGAAATACAACTGATACAATTAAAATCGCTTTTCAATTTTTCTGAGATATGGGCGATATACGATTTTTTGAATTTTATTGTCAAATATAAGTAATCAAATTTTTCCATTTAAAAGTACATTTGAGATTTAAAATTTTTTGAAACCCTTTGGCATTTCATTGGAGAAATGGCGTTTTAGTTTGATAATGACCAACATACCAAAACATTATAAACAGTTTAATATTAGACGTCGAATTTCAGAAAAGAAGGCGTTAGGTATGCTACCATTTAGCATTTTTCAAAATGGACTTAATTGGGAACAGCTATTGGGAATATTGATTATTTAATATACTTATATGTTTAGTCAGGAATTGATAATGTACTTTATAAGAATTGTATAGAGGAAATACTGAAATTATTTCAAACCAAATTTAATTTGTACATACATGTTTAACTACTCGTTATTTGGAAAATGGGAACCTGTATTTAACTGTTCTATCAAGTATTTCCTGGCCAATGGCTTTTGTGGCATGCTCTGCAAATTAAGAAGGCTCCTAACAAGTATTACGGACACCTCAGGAAACATGTCTGCAATTATGCTGTGTCAACAGCTAAGATTAGCAAAATCGAAGTCACAGGAACTAACCGTGAAATGGGTGTAATTTGAAACAAACGAGACGCTAAATAAACATGATATAACAATCCTGTCTGGAGGAGGGGCCAACAGCCCTTGGACTAGAATTGGATGCTGTAGTCTAGTCCACTGCTCATCTTAAACAATTAGCACTTAATGAAAACTGGACTAAACTATATTTTGTTGAGTCCCTATGCTCCTTATACGAACAAAGGGAAAATACAGATTTTTCGCAACTTTTTCACAACAGTGAAATTTATAATTTCATTATTTTTCTATTTCATATTTCATAGCGCAAAAAAAAGTTTTAAAAATATATAAAACTTTACCTATCATTTGTTAGATATTCTAATAGAAAAAATAATAGCTGCACTCAAACTTTTTCATAATATTATTAATGACAGCTTAAATACTTTTCAAACTTTACGTTAAACACCAATTCGTAGGAAGTTATAAAAATACTAAGGATACAATAACAAAACTATTGACTACTATACTGTATACGCATACATATACATTTATATAAATATACATATATATAGTATATTATAGAAAAATGTCAAACCCAGTCACATTTTACTTCAATCTCACAAGCAAAGACAGGAAAATAGTGAGATTACCCGCCACAAAAAAAAAAAAAAAAAAAAAAACATTCAAGAATAAAAAAAACACGTTAGCAACGTATTGATAGTAAAGTAAAAAAATGCTTGCAAATATTTCTTTTATTTTTTCTCTTTATGTTAAAATAAAAACGTTCAAATGAACCAACAAAAAAAAGCCACAATATTGAAGCCACACCACTTTGCTTGTATTATGCTAAATATGAAAAAAAATGAATGAATTTTGTGTAGAAAAAAATGTAAACTTCCAGGAGCACAAACTTAAAATAAAATAAAAAAAAGTAGTATAAATACCAAATATCTACGTTTAAAACCGCAAATCTGTTAAGAAAACTCAAACTTAACTCTTAAGGAATGCCAGAAACAAAGAACACAATCAACCAACCAACCAACCAACCAAACAAACAATAAGAAATTTTGGTTTCAACTAACTTTAAACAAAACGTTAAAGTTTCTTGTTCATCCTGCTGTTTGTTAATGCTATGTATTTTATCCTTCTACCATTTTCCTCTGTCTTTATTTTACGTTAAACTCTAACTACTACTATTTATTATAGAAAATTTTCAAAGAAGTACTAGTAAGAATAAGTAAAAGATTTTGCATAACATAAACTTTAATTTTTCAAAACCAAAAGGCATATAAATGCTTCTGATAATAAATAGGAAAATAGAAGGAATACAAATAATACAGCTATAGCCAACTAAAGAGATACCCTTCATTACATCAAGATTTAGCGGTGCTTTAGGTATATATGTACTATGTGTTCCCTTCGTTCCCTTTAATACATTTGGTTTATATATCTTTTGATTTAATTATTCGTTAATTCTTTGAGATGAGAGTGGCACCAAAATCGAATGCTGTACTCTAGTCCACTGTTTATCTTAAAAAATTGCCGATTAATGAAACGGAAAGCTGCGGAAACCTCCAGACAGGATTGTTATAACACGTTTATATAGCTAACCGTTTGCTCCAGATTAGACACCTTCTTCATAGAAAGTTCCTTAGCCGCCGATTGTACATTTCTCCACCATTGACTCACATACCATGCAAGATTTCCTGAAACGTACCTCAAAGAATTTAAAAACAAGTATAATCCTGTATCAAGGGCTTACTTTAAGATTTTGTACAATAAGAAGCTAGATAAACTCCATGATATCGATTATGTCGATGATCACTGTCTAATGACCTATTAACTGCGACATAGATGGAAGTTAAGTTTTCGAATTAACAAGGGGGCATTCTAGTAACTTGGCAAAATATAGCACTCGAACAATATATTGCGAAAGACAATGATTTTAACCTTAGCTTAAAGTCCGTATTGCTATGCGGATGATTTAAAACATGGACCTTTACACAACTAATGATATGAGTTTCATTAATTCTACATATCTTTTGGACAAACCGGTGAATAACAAACTCTATTCCAAATAAAATATAAAGCAGGTAAATAGACCTGTATAGGTCATATCCTCTGACGTCCTGCTTGGAAAATCATCAGAAGAGCCCACGATTGGAATCCACAAGTTTACTGACTTACAGATTGAACACAAAATGCATGGATTCGATACACTAGAAGAGAAGTCGAAACTTGCAAGAGAACCAGAAGAGAACTCACGGAAAGAAATCATAGCTATTGCCAATAACCGAAAAAGTTTGTTAGACTATGCTTCTCGTGAACCAATTTAATGTTTTACAAATACAAGCATTTGTGGTAATGACCTAAATAAAGGAAAGAAAGCTATATATATTATAACTGAAATAATGGGCCAATCCAACAAATCGTCAACAAATTTTTGTGTTCAATGCTATTAAACCTTCATTAGGTAAAATAAAAGGCTCATTAGAAAAAACACATTTAGTCTAATACAAGATAGATAGACTAATCTTGTACTTTGGATAGCAATAAAGCTCAAATATGTTGGGGGATCATGGAGTCGCAATCTTTATGTTGATTTAGGTATAGAGATTATATTGACACTCGATAATTGGTGAAAGTTTAGATATTATTGTCGATATTCCAGCTCCTAATATTTCCATGAAAAATGTCGCTACTAAGCCCATGGTACTTCTGAAAGAGATCGATGAATTTAGATATATGAGATATATGTATATAGCATTGATTTGATAGCGATTACCGTTATAATTAGGTTAAATTTCGGAAGGTTCGAATTTGGCCCTGCAAACAGTTAACTTATTCTGAAGGTTAAATTTCGGAAGGACTTTTAAAACACTTTTGAACTCATAAAGTACTTAAGGATAATCAACATTGAAATATTTTACGTGTAACTTATATATGATGTTATATTGTATGCCATTATGTAATTAAATAAAGATTTACAAATGCAACACTATACAAACAATACCAAAAAGTAAATCATTGGTGGCACATTTTACTAAATATGCAAATATGCCACCGACAAATTTTTGTTAAAGAAAAAATATATTTTTAATAGTTTGAAATAACTAATGTTTAACGTTCAAAAAAAAAAAAAAATATCAAAGAACAAAATTTCTCAGTTTTCTAACTTTTTATTTCATAAGCTATAATAAATGGATGTAAAAAGTATTCTGCTTTATATAATTTTTAATAATAATTCACAAAAAAAAAAAATAAGAGTAAATATGAGAAAAAAGTTAAGTAAATTTGTTCGCAAGTTATTTCACAATGTTCACTCGCTCATTCATTTATTCATTCATACTCTAAACAGATTTCACCTGGTAATACTTGAAATGACATTATATCACCTTGTCTAAGCGAATGATAATTAATTTTCTTTAGCTTTAACAAAAAAGAAAAAACTTCAAAAATAAAACAAGCAATACGTAATGAAAACGTAATTTTTTTTAACTTATTTCAACTACGTTTCATTTAAAAATATAGTCAGTCAGCATATTACTTTAGAGCAAAAATTAAACCCAACAAACCATAATTTACGCCATTAGCAGGTTCGAAAACACGGAAATCCTAGTTCTCACAACAAGTTATTGGGTCTTAATACAAAATAGCTAAATAGTGTTACTCGTTTGTCTTAAGTTTCTATAGAAATATATCACAGATATCTTTGTACTCAAACCAAACACATTACATTATTCTTTTACACCAAAATTCATTTATTTCTGAAATCCTTTTCACTGGGAAAGATGCATAGTGCCATTTTCCATTACATATAAACGTTGATAGGTTATCATTTGTATATCCTGTGTATGTGTCTGCATTTAGTTAACGTGTATATATGTATATATATGTATGAAAGTGTTTGGATACCCATTAAGGCTATAACATCTTCACAAAAAGAAATTAAATGAAATTGTTAGTACTACACTTACAACAAGTGCTGTACAATCTTCTTATGTACCTTTATTTTAAATACATACTTAAAGAGAAATACGTTGGAGACCAACATTTTTAATTGTTGGTTAAAAATAATGTCTAAAAAATGGTTTGAAAAACTGTTTGTAGGATTTTTTCAAGAATTAAAAATCTTTTTTCTACAAATGTTTAAATTTTTCAAAAATATTCTGTTATACTTAGAAATTGTATTTTCTTAAAATGTATCTTTTATAACCTGCAACACAAGCCAAACATTTACAAATGTACAACAAATTCTTTGTACAACTACCTTAACGTATACCATTTGCCTCAGAATCACTTCCTGAATCAATTTAACTATATTCTTTCGTATATCCCTCTAACCGTTCGTTAAAATATTGTAATCTAGTGATCTATATTTATGTTCATGGTAATAGCCTATATTCTTGGCCTTAGTTCATCACAGAACAAGAAAAGAAACACTTGAGTTCGGTAACACCATGTTAACGAAACTTAGTGTCCTTTTCGAGGATAATACTTGCATACAGACATGCATCTGATCATACTGTGACCCATGATGACAGCTTCCGGAAGTCTTATCGATATTTTTTTCAAAAAACAACAAGATTCAAGATTCTTTTGGATAACCTAAGAGGCCAGAACATCTTTTACATTCTACAGGAGTCGATTGCAAACCATCTGGTTTCATTTTCGTCAAGTGTCCAATCATCAATTTTATTGCCCGCCAAGTTAGGATATCGTAACAGGATGTGGTAGCCTAATTCAAGGACGATCTGCATACTACTACATTCAGTAGCCATCTTGCTGACCTGATATCTCAGAGTCCATAACACCTCCTAAGTTTATGGTAGCTTATATGGGTCAAATGATTGTATGCCATCTTTTAGATGGCAAAAGAATTAATCATCTTTTAGATGGCCATATATAGGAATAACCTAAAGATGAAGGGAAAACCGTCCAATTTAACTTGTCACCAAATTGATTGTATAAATTCCTATTAGACAGACTGTTAAACACAGAATTGCCCAGATCATCAGAAAATATACCAGATCTTGTGGCAGTCTCTATTTTTAATCCATTCGTTTATAATGAAGTAGTATAATTTCACAAAACAGAATCGGCTGCCCTCTCCTGTAGCTTCAAAAATTTTGTCGAAATTTCCAGAAACAAAGTCCTACCGATAAAATCTTTTAAGAATGTACCATGTGAATATGGTAATCACTTAATTCGATTCCATATTCACATGGTACATTCTTAAAAGAAATGATTCCAATTCCACAAAACAAAATCTGCTGCCCTCTCCTCTCTATTTAGAATTCTAGTTTCAAAAGTTCTTTCGAAATTCAATCAGTCCTCAGAAACAAATTCCTACCGATCAATTCCCTTAAGAACGTATCATGTGAATATGGTAATGACTTAATTCGCCTGATTCTTAGAAATGATTTAAAGTCCGTAATTGAATGCGATATTCGTGTAAACATTTCAAGAGAAAAATATTCATTATAATCTCTTGATTTGGGGTAACGATATGATGGCGTCATTAATTGAGAGGCATTACCTTGCCTGTACCTAATTTTACATAGAAATTTGGCAAATAAATAATAATAAATAGAATTAATTGTAAAAAATGTATGTTTAAATAAAATTTATAAAACATTATGTTCATTAAATTAAAACCTTTAAAAAGTGTTTTGTTTTTTTATCCAATATTGTTTACACAACCTCTCCCATCTCTGCAAAAACCTCAAGCATATCGCTGTATAACAGTTATGGAATTATAATTAAAAAAATATCCCCCACTCAAATGCTTTTTTGTCTCTTTAGAGAAAAGTATTTCGTTTTATTTTTTTTTCAACTTCTGCTCTTCAAACGATTAAGTTGCAAATGAATGTAAATTTGAAAATACGCTCATTTGCAGTACGTGTTTTTTTTTCTTCTTCTTCTTTCCTTTTGCTTTTCGCTCCTTCGAACTTATAATTATAATAACACGACGAAAATATACTATATATCTCGTATATTTATGTAAAAAGAATATTGTCAACATTTAGATTAATTTCTATTGCTTTCATTTTCATAAGCATTTTCAATTTTGTTTGCTTTAATTTTTCAACTGTATATTAGTTAGAGTTGTTTTTGTTGCTTTTTTAATTATTAAAAATCGTTTTTCAACGAAAAATTATTTAAGCGATTTTTCATGTTGATAACAATTATTAATTACCTTCTTTAACTGGCTGTAAATGTTTTACCCTACACTTATAGTGGAATTGTATAATATATAAGTTTGTCATTCCGTTTGTAATTTCTAAATTTTTAATTTGAGACCCTATAAAGTATATATATGCTGAATCGTGGGTTCAAAAAGATCGAAATTTGCCTATCCGTCCATCCGTCCGTCGATTGGTATGTCGTTTATGAAGGCGCCGACCATAGAGCTATAGGGCAATATGTATATCAAATCATTCCTTAGGCTCGCAAGAATTTGGCTATTTAAATTCGGCAAAATCTATTCATAAATGGCCCAGATATCTTAAAAAAAACATTATTTTTGTATATTTTGATTATTTCTATACGTACTACGGACTTGAAGCCTCCATAAATCAATAGTATGAATTTTTTTATAATTTTGTTTTTTTATATGTTTAAATCGGATTATGAATAGTCGAGTTATTGCTAAAAAACTATTAAATTTTATTTATAATTATTATTTTTGTTTTGCTAATAAAAACCACACACACACACACAAACACACCACATTACC